>PVKE010011931.1:0-39273 GCA_004027555.1 Craseonycteris thonglongyai | reverse complement strand
AGTTGTCAAATAACACAGTCACAAGAAGAATACACGCAATTTCAAAAGACTTGCAAACTCAGTTAAAGACTGACTTGGAAATATGTGACTGCTTCTCTCTGCAATTTGACGAGTCAACAGATATATCAGACACCACACAGTTGGCAGTTATGGTGAGAATGGTATTTAGTAACTTCACAGTAAAAGAGGAGCTGTTGCATATATTACCAATGAAAGGACAGACGAGAGGTGAGGATATTTATAAAACTTTCAGAACATACGCCAGGTCAATCAACATGCCTTTGCATAAGTTGTCTGTGATAACTACCGATGGGGCACCAGCAATGGTTGGTAAAAACAAAGGATTTATTGCCCTTTGCAGGAAAGATGAATCATTTTCAAACTTTATGTCCTACCACTGTATTATCCATCAGGAAGCTTTGTGCTGTAAAATACTGCCCTTTGAACATGTTATGAAAATAGCCACAAAGATAATCAACTCTATTTGAGCAGCTCCATTGCAACATCGACTTTTCAAGGCCCTGTTAGTAGATACTGAAGATAAAGAACACGATCTCATCCTGCATACTGAAGTACATTGGCTCAGTAAAGGTAAAGTTCTTACAAGATTTGTGAACTTAATTGAAGAAATAAAAAGATTTATACATGATAAAAATGAAAATTATGATGAACTAACAGACTCTTGCTGGCTGGTGGATTTGGGTTTTCTTGTTGACACCATGGAAAAATTAGATTCTTTCAATTTGGAGTTGCAGGGAAAAGACAAAAATAGAGCTGAAATGATAAGCTCTGTAAATGCATTGAAAGCGAAATTGACTTTGTTGATATCACATCTGCATATCAAGTCTCTCGTGCACTTCCCATATACGAGGAAAATGCTAGGTAACAGTGAATTAAATGTGTCATTATTTACCGAGACCCTGCAAGTGCTTCAAAAACAGTTTGAAGAGAGATTTCTGCAGTTTACAAATATCAAGCCAATTGTCTCCTTCCGTATCAATCCTTTTACTTGCCAAATAAATGGAGTAGAACTAGCCGCATGTATTGCAGACCTTGTTCAGGGGAAAGCAGAAGAACTAGAGTTAGAAATTTTGAACCTTAAGAACGATATTTTGCTAAAATCCTTAATATCAGAGGACTTATGGAACATAGTAGACAAAGAAAGGTTCCCATTTTTTTAAAAAGCGGCATATAAAATCAAATCATTTTTTGGGTCAATGTATTTATGTGAATCTTTGTTTTCAAACATGAATTTAATAAAACCACGATATAGATCTCGACTTACCGATGAGCATCTTAATAATTGTTTGCTAACAGGGTTGTTGTCATAACTCTCCTAATTACGAGGCACTGGCCAATGAAATGCAATGCCAAATATCACACTGACAGATTGTTTTTTTTTATGTTTTCTTTTGTTTTTTTAAATGATTTTATTATAAGTGTGTTTTTTATTTACTTTGTATTACATTTTGTATATATGTTTCTTTGTGTGCATATAATTTGTACAATAAATTTATTATTTTAAAATTATTTTTGTTCATTATTTTTTATTCTTGTTCAATAATAAATATCCTTAGAAATAGCTGGTGCCCGCCACCCTACCGATATTTTAGAATGCGCCCTAGGGTATAGGGTCTATACATCACATTATGTGCTCACCACCCAGAATCAGCTCATTTTCCATCACTGTGTGTTTGATTCCCCCTCCCTACATCCCCACTCATCTCTCCCACACATTTTTTAAAAAGATTTATTTTATTGTTTTTGACTGAGAGAGACAGAGACAGAGAGAGACAGAGAGAAGGGAATGGGTCCAGGGCAGTCTGCATAGTTATATGTCAGTTTTCAACATAGTTTCATTCCACACAGGTGGGTGGGGGGCGGCACAGGGTGGGAACTGGGCTGGGGGCCTCCTGCAAGGGAGGCATGCCCCAGTGAGAAACCGAATTGGAGTCCAAACCCCAGTTCAGCACATTGGTTCCCGTGGGTTGGTGCTGGGATTCAATCCTCAGAACCCACGGCTGCAAAATGAATTGCTTAAGCCGCTGAGCCATCTTGGCATACCCATATATCACATTTTAAACAATAACCATGCACTTTATTAAGGAGAAGATGTATCTCTGGTATTTGGACTATTGCTCTGCACACAAACTTTTTATATAACTTACTACTTGATTAAAGAGAAGTAACATATTGCATGTAAACTTAAACCTCACTCTCACTTTCTAAAGAGGAACAAGCAATGGACAGACAGAAGTACTGATCAATGATGAATTATGCTGTGTTCCCTGACACAACTACACTATAAGTATTTATTAATATCACATGTCCATAAGTTATTTTGTAAATTAAAGAATGAGTGATGGGAAAGCTGGAATGGCTCAGAGGGTTAAGCGCTCGCTTTGCAGCCCCAGAGCCCAAGGATCAAATCCCAGCACTGGTCCATGCAGACTCACATGCTGAACTGGGGTGTGCCCCCAGTTCAGTTCTTGGCAGGCCTATGTGGGAGGCTCTCAGCCCAGTTCCTGCCCTGTGCAGCCCTGTGCCCACCTGTGGAGTGAAACTACCGTATTTTCCGGTGTATAAGACAACCGGGCGTTTAAGACGACCCTCTAATTTTACAGTTAAAACATAGGTTTTAGGCCTATATTCGCTGTATAAGACTACCCCCCACTTCTGAGGCTGTAGTCTTATACAGCGAATACAGGCCTAAAACTATGTTTTAACTGTAAAATTAGGGGTTCGTCTTATACACCAGGTCATCTTATACGCCAGAAAATATGGTATATGGAAAACTAATGCTGTCAACTATGGAGACT
Source organism: Craseonycteris thonglongyai (assembly GCA_004027555.1). NCBI lineage: Eukaryota > Metazoa > Chordata > Mammalia > Chiroptera > Craseonycteridae > Craseonycteris > Craseonycteris thonglongyai. The sequence continues at coordinate 36,454 of PVKE010011931.1, read as the reverse complement.
GCTCTGGGCCCTCCCCTTCTCTCTGTCTCTCTGTCTGTCAAAAAACAATAATAAAAAAACAAATCTTTAAAAAAGAACTAGAAATGAGGAGACAACTATAATGATAAAGCAGCCAATGATAGTTTTTAAATTAATCCTTACAAAGGGCTGACTTGCCCAAAGGAGTATTTGAACTCAAAGCCAAGCATGTGACTCAACAGTTAATTTTAAAATATATGATTCAAACTATTGAGTGTGTCCATAAGGCTGATGCCCACTCCTACCTCCCCTCCCTGAGGGAAGGGGAGAACGGGGAAGGAGTGTGTGTGTGTGTGGGGGGGGGGGCGGAGTGGGAGTGGACACCAGATATATGGTAATGGAAGGAGAGCTGATTTTGGGTGGTGAGCACATAATGAGATACATAGGTGATGTAATATAGATTTGTACATCCGAAAACTATCTAATTGTTACCAATCAATGTCACCCCAATACATTTAACAATAAAATTAAAATATATATATATATATATATATATGATTCACTTGAGTGTTTTTGTTAGTGAGGGGAAAAAGCCAAATTATTTACTTGGTTAACCTTTATTAACTGAGTGTTTTCTATGTAAAATGTACTAATTTGGATTCCAGCGGTCTGGTAGAGAAGATGAAAAGTTCTTTGCCATCATGGAGCTTGTGGATTTATAAACCCATGTAAAGCAATTAGAACTTAATCCTGTGTGCTGTGTGATGGCATTGGAAGGGCAAATGAGAAATTAGATGTACAATGAGATCATTGTGATGGGCAGAAAGACCAGCTAGGAGGCTGTGGCTGTCCTTCAAGTGAGAGATCTGGTGGAGGCAGTGCTGATGGAGAGAAAGACAGAGATTTCAAAAGTACAAAAGACAGGACTGAGTTGACTGCACTGTTGAGGAAATGCTGGACTCAAGGGTAAAATAAAGCCCAGGATTTTGTCTTTGGTGTGAAATAATGAGACAGAAAACAAAAACAAAACAAAACAAAACACGAACAGTATGAGTGGGATATTATGATGATTTGAAATTGTGGGTATATCACAATTCAATTCTCCATTCACCAGGGGATAAACATTGGATCAGTTCCAGTCTTTACTACTATGCATAAGGTTGCTATGAACTTTTGAGAACAATCCTGTGTAAATTTGTTTTTGTTTCTTTTGGGTAAATATGTAAGAGTAAGATTGTTGGGTTGTAGAGCAAATGTGTTTTAACTTTGTAAGAAACTGCCAACCTGTTTTCCACTGTGAATGTGTATTTTGCATTCCTACCACAAATGGGTGAATGTTCCTGTTGTTCCACATCCTTCCTTATACACTCTTAAATTTTAGCCATTCTACTATATCACATTTTACTGTGGTTTTAATTTGCATTTCCCTAATGACTAATAATTCTAAGCAACATTTTGTGGGGTTTTTTTGTTTTGTTTTTTGCCTATGTAAATCTATTTTTGGTAAAGTTTCTATTCACAACTTTTGTTAATTTTTCTTTTCTTTTCTTTTTTTTTTGTCTCCCTATTGAGTTATAAAAATTCTTTACGTGTTTTGAATATAGAGACTTTATTTTTAAAAAATTCTGTATATATTTCCTCCCATTCTGTGGCCTGCCTTTTCGTTTTCTTAATAGTGTCTTCTAACGCATAAACATTTTTTATTATGATCAATTCAAATTTATTCATCTTTCTTTAACGGTTTATACTTGTGTTCCATCCAAGAAATATTTTCCTGACCTAAGATCACAAATAATTTCTCTCCTGTTTTCTTGTTAATTTTTATAGTTTCACCTCTTGACATTTAAGTCTATTACCCATTTCACATGTATTTATTTCTGTATGGTGTGAAATAAAGGTCTAGCTAGGGTAAATTTTTTCTCATGTGGATATCCAATTTTTATAGCACAATTTGTCTAAAACACTATCCTGTTTCATTTGAGTAACCTTAGCAACTTAGTCAAAAGTCATTTGACTATGTATATACAATGTATCCATTTCTGGACTATATGTCTATCAGTGCACTGAAACTTGATTCCTGTAGCTTCTTAGTTGATATCAGGTAATGCAAATCTTCAAACTTAACAATTGTTTTGGTTTCTCTGTATCATTTGATTTTCCATATATATATATATATATATATATTTTTTTTAAATCAGCTTTTAAATTTCTAGCAAAGAAAGAAGTGCTTGCAGTACCTCAATTGGTATTCTGTTGTACCTTTAGCTTAATTTGGTGATAATATCTTAAGGTTTAGTCTTCTGATCCATAAGCATGGTACATAATTTCCATTTTCATAGCTCTTCCTTAATTTCTCTCAAAAATATTTTGTAAAATTCAGTTATATAGATTTTCATTACTTTGATAAATTTATATCTTTTATGTTATTTGATGATATTATAAATGGTATGATTTTTTAATTTCTACTTCTAAATATTCATTGTTAATATGTAGAAATGTGATGTGTTTTTGTTCATTGACCTTGATTCTTGCAACTTTGCTAAACTCACTTTTTAGTTTTAATAGGATTTTTGTAAAATCTTTAAGGTTTTTCTTTTATAGGCTATGCACTTCTTCCTTTCCAAACTGTATGCCTAATTCTCTTCTACTGCCTTGCCATGCTGCCTAGAATCTACAATATGATATGTAATCTTGAATTAAAGAAACAGAGAAAATATTTGTCTTGTTTTCAATATTTGTTATGAAGGTATCTGTAGGTTTTCTATTGATTCCTTTTATTAGGTTTAGGAAGTTATTTTTTCTACTCTCCATTTCCTGAGAGTTTTTAGCATGAATAACTTGAATTTTATCAAATGTAAAAATATTCTATCAAGTATGTTTCTGCATTAATTGAGTTGATCATATTTTCGCGGTCTCTAAGTATAATGAATTCTTTTGATTGATTAAAAAAATGAAACCAACCTTTCATTCTTCCTTTAAAAACTACATGCTGTATTTTATTTGCTAAAATTTTGTTAGGATGTTCATGAGGTTTATTGGTCTCTAGTTTTGTCATATTTTCTGTCTGTTATGATATCAAGGTGATATTAGCCTTATAAAATAAAATAAGAAGTAATTTCTTCCTCTTAAGTATTTTGGGAGGGTTTTGTGAACTTAATAGTCTTTATATTTTTTTCAGAATTTACCAGTAAAGCCATCTGATGTTGGAAAATTTTTTAAATTTAGTTTTGTTTTTTGAAGGAAGGTTTTTAACTATGCATTCAATTACTTTAACAAATGTAGAACTATTCAGGTTATCTGTTACTTCTTGAATGAGGTTTGGTAATTTGTACATTAAAGGTATTCATTCATTTCATCAAAGCTTTCAAATTTACTCATATAAAGTTATTTATATTTTTATTATTTAAAAAATACTAGTAGAATTTGTCATGATGTCCTCTCTTTCATTCCTGATATCAATAATTAGTATAATTTCTCATTTTTTCTGATTAGTATGGCAAAACTTTATTATTCTCTTCAAAGATAGAAATTTTTGTTTTGCTGATTTTCTTTATTCTTTTTTCTGTTCTCTCAATGATTTCTGCTCTTTATCACTCTCCTATTCTCTTTACTTTGGGCTTAATTTACTTTTCTGTATTTTGTTTTTTTTTAATTTTTTATTGTTTTTGACAGAGAGAAAGAGAATTATAGAGACAGAGAGAGAACTGAACTGGGGGTACTCCCCAGTTCAGCACATGGGTCTGCACGGGCCGGTGCCAGGATTCGATCCTGGGTCCCCGGCGCTGCCAAGCGAGCGCTTAACCCTCTGAGCCATCCGGCTTCCCCTGTATTTTGTTTCTTAAGGTGCAGGTCCAGATCATTGTTTATGAATCTTTATTTGTAATATAAGCATTTAAAGCTTTAAAATTTCCTCTAAGCATTGCTTTAGCAACATCCCACAAATTGTATGTTGTATTTATATTTCCATCTAATCAAAATATTTTCTAGGGGAAGCTGGGATGGGTCAGTGGGTTATGCACTCACTTTGCAGCACCGGGGACCAGGGATCGAATCCCAGCCCCGGCCCGTGCGGACCCATATGCTGAACTGGGGAGCTCCCCCAGTTCAGTTCTCTCTCTGTCTCTGTATCTCTCTCTCTCTCTCTCTCTCTCTCTCTCTCTGTCAAAAATAAATAAATAAATAAATAAAATATTTTCTAATTTCTCTTATAACTATTCTTAGACCCATGTGTGCTTTTTCACTATCTATTATTTTGAGATTTGCTAGGTATTGTTTTTGATATCTTGTGTTTTTAATAGTAGAAATATTTCCTATTATTTCCATACTCTTGAATTTATTAAAACCTTTTTTATGGTTCAGGATACGATTTGTCTTGGTGAATGTTGTATTTATATTTACAAAGAAAATTGTATTATGTTGTTTTTGGATGGTATGTTCTAGAAATATAAAATAAGCCATTTATTGGTAGTGCTATCTCAATAATATTACCAATTTTTCTATAACAGTTTTCATTTTTTGTCCACTTCTATGAATTACTGAGAAAAAAGTGTGAAAATCCCTAACCATAATAATAGAGTTACAATATATCCTGTTAGGCTTTTTCTTCAGTTGCTTTATTTATGGTGAAGCTTTGTTATTAGGTGCATACATATTTAGGGTTTTTTTTTCCTCTTGATGAACTGATACCTTTACCAGCAATCTTCTATATTCTGAAGTTTATTTTGTTTGATATTAGCATGGGTAATTCAGATTTATTTAAATTTGTGTTTTCATGGTCTATCTTTTCTCATCCTTTTACTTTTAAATTATTGCTATTTATACATGTGATGGTTAATTTTATGTGTCAACTTGACTATGCCACAGGGTGCCCAGATGTTTGGTTAAACATTATTTTGAGTTTATATGTAAGGTCGTTTTTGGATGAGAGTAACATTTGAATTGGTAGACTCATCACTTCTTGATAAAGTATTAAATTGGTAGACTGAGTAAAGTTTATGGGCTTCCTCAATATAGGTGGCCCTCACTCAATCAATTGTAATCCTGAATAGTATAAAAAGAAGGAGTAAGGGAAAATTCCCTCTCTCTGCCTGGCTGTTTCTGGGCTGGGACACTGGTTTCCTCTTGCACTTGAACTGGAAGTTATGCCATCAGTTCTCCTGGTTCTCAGGACTTCAGAGTCAGACTGGAACTATACCACCTTTGGTTTAGGCCTAATTCATCCACACTACCAATGCATGACCCTTCTGAGGGTTCTACCACTTTATTGTAGTATAAGGTCTTTCCACAGTGGCTCGTAGGAAAACAAACTACTCTCACATGAGTGTGAGCATCAGGAATTGTTCTGCCAACCCCTTTTAGGTGGCTCTTTCACTGAACTTAGATTTTTCTTTTTTCTTTTCCCCAGTATACATCGAACAATATTCAGCCAAAAAAGGAAGATTTTTTTTTCTGTAAATCTTTAGAAGTCTCTTCCTATGCACCAACCTGAAGCTTCCTCCTTTCCTGTACTCTAGACCTGAATTCTAGTTGCTTTGGTCTCCCTGACTCCTCAACTCAGAGAGATTATAAGGCACATTTTGAACTTTTCCTCCCTGGTTTGCAGCTCAAAAACTGCCTTCAGGCATTAAATTGGTATGTCTGTGTGGTTCACCTTATTTGCTTCCCTTCTCTCAGAGATTATAATCCTGTGTTTCTTATGGTAACTGTCTTTCAATGTCTGAAAATTGCATATATACATATATTTCTCCTTCCCCACTGGTTTTCTAGTTGTTGTTTTTTTTGTATTGTTTTTTGTTTTTTTTATTGACCTCCAGATTTATTTATTTATTTTATTATTATTTGTTAAATTTATTGGGGTGACATTAATTGATATCAATTACATTGTTTTCAGGTGTACAATTCCACATTACATTGTCTATACATCACATTATGTGCTCACTATCCAGAATCAGCTCACTTTCCATCACCGTTTGTTTGATTCCCCCTTCCTATTTCCCCCGCCATCTCTCCCACCCACCTCCCCACTTACCCTCAGGTAACCACTAAACTATTGACTGTGTCTATGAGTCTTTGTTTCTTTGTTCCTTTCAGTTTTATATTCCACCTATAAGTGAGGTTATATGTTTCTTGATTCTTTCATTCTGACTTATTTCGCTTAATAAGATGTTTTCAAGATCTGTCCATGTCTAGTTGTTTAAGATAGGAGGGTAAATGGTAAATCTGAGTCTACTGCTCCATCTTGGCCATAGGAATAAGTCAATATGTATTTATTTTTATGATGGAAAATTAAGTTTTTGAAAACACTCATCCACTAAATGAATTAAATTACCAGTAGGCAAGTTCCCTAACTGATCAAAGCTTTAATTTCTTTGCACATAAGATATTTATTAGAATGCTTCCCTTCTTGATGATTAGATTTTAATTTTAATCCATTGTGACAGAGGAAGTTTGTGTGTGTGTGTGTGTGTGTGTGTGTGTGTAAACTGTAAAGCTCTATGCAAGTGACAACACTGAATTTCTGGTAAGGATAGAGTGACTGATGGAAATGGTAATGAATGTTTTACTGCCTTAACTATCAAAGACTAAAATTATGTTTTAAAAAGATTTACTTACAAAAAATCCTGTGAATAACAGTAGTAAAATATACTCTGGGTCTTGTGTGAGAGAGCAGCCTCTTTATCCAAACTGCTTTTAAGTGAACAAGGAATATATTTGCTTATTAACTGGGAAGGCCAAGTGGTGGCCAAGCCCAGGTAAATTCAGTGTTCCGATATTATCAAGTTCTCCGTCTCTCTTTGTGTCTTTAGCTCTCTTGCCTCTGTTCTGCTTCCTTCTCAGACTTTCTACAGGTGGCAGCAAGATGGTTGTTGGCAACTGCACTTTATATTCTGACAGCTTGGCAAAATCAGTAGACAGAATGAGTCTATCAACAATTGTCTGGCAAAGAATTTCTGACTCTTGTTTGGGTACTTTTCCCATTTCTAAACCAATCACTGTGAATAGGAGAAAGTGATATTCTAGATGGCCAGGTCTCTGAAATCAGGGACGTTTTATTAGTAGAGATTCAAAGCTCAATAAGACGGGATCTTTGAGCTTTCAGAGTTAGTAAAGTATTTACAGGGCATAACGAGTCATAAAGAAAGGTATGGTCAGTTCTACTCAGCTACTCAGTGATCGGGGAGAAGGACACAATACATTTTCTATGGTTTGGTACTTTCTTTAGCACCTTTGTTTGCTACTATAATATGATGTGTTATTTTGCTACATAGAAAACCGGCAACAGGCATAAAAACAAGCTTTGACAAAGATTCCTCATAGTAATGGAAAAATACTAAATTAGTACACCATATAAGTTACATGAATATAAGAGAAAAGCAATACTAGCGTTCTTCCACTTCTGTCATCTCTCCTCTTTATGCAGAGTATAATTTAAGTGGTATTTATTGAATATTATGCAACATTGTTATTTTTGTTTGTGCCTTAACTTTCATACCAGACAGTTAACTTCTTAAAGGCAGAGAAGGACCATTCCTTTCTATTTCGCATTCTCAGAAGCTTCAGGACAGTACCTTACCCATATTAGGATCCCAAAGAATTATTAATATTTGCTTAATATATGAATGACTTAATAAATAACTACTTATGGTGTGTGAGGATCATTCTAAGTGCTTTATATACATTTACTCATGGTATCCTCCACACAATTCTATGAGATACATTCTAGTCATTCCTCATTTTACAAGTGAGGAAATTAACATAGAGAGGCTGTTCGTTACACAAAAGTATGTAATTAAAAACTAGGTTTCAGAGATGCTGGGATAGCTCAACAGATTGAGTGCTTGCCTTGCAACCATAAGGTCTGGGGTTGAATCCTGGCCCCGGCCTGTGCAAACCCATATGCTCAACTGCAGAGCAACTGGTAACCACTGAGATGGTAACAAAGGTTCTCACTTCCCATGTTGGAAGACCCTGGTTCAATTTCCACCCTGAGAGGCCCCACATCCACCTGTATATAATGAAACTATGTCACAACTAATGATGTACAACTATGACGATTGCTCTGGAACCTCCCCTCTTTTCTCTCTTTCTCTCTCTTTCTCCCTCTCACCTTCTCTCAAAACATTAAAATAAATCTTTAAAAAAGAACTAGATTTTGAATCCAGGAAGCCTGATTCCAGCCCGCTCTGGCTGTGTCTTTTGTTTTGAAACAAAGTTATTAAAGAACTTTATTAAAGAATAGGACATCTTTTAAAAAACTGAATTCTATGCATTTTAATAATCAACAGCTATTGGCCAGTTAGATTATACTTTGCTTAGAAACTGTCAAAGCACAAGGGTGTTATTCTTTAACTGGATGAGTCAAATGATGATGCATTGAAGGAAAAATCTTCAATGGTGAGCCAAGGCAATCGCCCGAGTGGTTGTTAGTTTTATATGAGAACTGAAAAATGATTGTCTCTTTGTTCTTAGGTGGCCATGTAGAAATAAACAGAATTAAGTAACAGATTGTTTCAACTCTTGATTATGCAAAGAAACCACATTGTGAGTTTATTATACAATGAATTACTTGACTCATACAACAAAGCTCAATATTTCTCAGCTATTGTAGAGAAAACCCAAGCTTCAACAATAGCAACAACAGCATCAACAACAACAGCAGCAGTAGGTAAGCATAGGACCACCACTAGAGCCACTTAGGACTCCTGATTACAACAGTATTTGGAGTTATTTTTATTGTTTACCTCTGTAATCTGTGACTATTACCACTCATCTTAACTTATGTTTTGAATAACTTGGGAAATCTAGCAAACATCGTGGACGAATCTCTAGAAAAAAATTGTAATTTGAATAAATTTTGCCTGTGTTACTTCTTTACTCTCTTTTTCTTTGAATATTGTCTTAGTATACTTCTGTCTCTATGTAACTGAAGCCCAAACTTAAATTAGTTTAAAAAATAATAACATTATTTTACTCATGTCATTCTTTCTTCCCTGGGGTCTGATGGCTTTCTTTAGTGCTGTGGTTAGATTCTTTTCTCATTTTCTTTTGTGTATTTACTGTTTTTCTTTTGTGGTTACAGTGAGGTTCACATATAACATCCTATGTATAAAATAGTCTGTTTTAAGTTGATAGTTACTTAAAATTGATCACATTCCAAAGCTTTACAATTTTATTGCCCAACCAAGTTATATATTGTGATGACACTTTTTGCTTCTTTTTATTTTCTGTGTCCCTTAACTAATTATTGCAATTTGAGTTAATTTTACTACTTTTGTCTTTTAATATTCATATTGCTTTATAAGAGATTGTTCCACTACTTTTATTATATATTTACCTTTTCAAGTGAGATTTTTACCTTTGCATGCTTTATTATTAATTAACGGCATTTCTTTTCAGCTTAAAGAAGTACCTTTAACACTTCTTATATAGTCAATTTAATGGTAATAAACTCCTTTAGCCTTTGCTTGTCTAGAAAAACCTCTTCTATTTTGAATAACCTTGGAGGGTAGAGCATTCTTGGTTGTAACTTTTTTTCTTTTCAGTACTTTGAACATGTTATGCCCCTTTCTTCTGGCCTATAAAGTTTCTGTTGAAATATTGGTTGATAGTTGGTTTTCTTTGTAGATGGTAAATTATTTTTCTTGCAGCTTTTAATATTCTCTCTTTATCTTTAATTTTACAATTTTAATTATAATATATTTTGATTAGGATTTCTTTGGGTTCATCTTATTTGAATCTCCCTGGGCTTCCTGAAGATAAATATCTGTTTACTTTCCCACATTAGGGAAGTTTTCAGCTATAGTTTCTTCATACAATTTTTCTGGCCTTTTCTCTCTCTTCTCCTCTGAGACACTTACAATGTGAATGTTATTCTACTTGATGTTGTCTCAGATTTCCTGTAATGTTTTTTTTTGCACTGTTTTAAAATTAATTTTTTATTTTGATACTCTGTCTGGGTAAGCTCTATTGCTTTGTCTTCCAATTCACTGATTTATTCTTCTGTTTTCTCCATTCTACTGTTGAATGCATCTAGGATATATTATAGTTCTGTTTTCTGTTTGGTGCTTTCTTCTATTTTTCTGTCTCCTTGTTGAAATTCTCAGGCATTCCCACTTTTCTCCTTAGTTTGGTGAGCAACTTTATGACCATTACTTTAAAGTTTTTATCAGATATGTAACTTAACCCCATATCCTTAAGCTCTTTTTTTGGAGGTTTTGTCTTGTTTTCTCTTTTGGAACATATTACTCTATTTTCTTATTTTTCTTAACTCTGTGTGTGCTTCTATGTACTAGGTGAAACAGCTACCTTTTTCCATCTTGAAGGGGAGGCATCATGTAGCTGATGATTCTTCTTGGTCAACCTTGTCATAGTTGTCAGTGTCTTAACCTTTGTTATTGTGTAGACCATCTACGATTTTCTTGATACGGCCTCACTACTAAGGGTGTACCAAAACCTGTCCATGTTCCAAGGGATGGAATCTCATTTAGCACCTCCTTTTAGGCTGATTGGAAACTAGACCCTGAGGTTTCTATAGTTTGCAAATTTATATAGTCTCGTGGTACTACAGCCATTCTGCCTGCTGACCTCCAGACCAGATAATCTGGGGGTGTCCCCTGGGTGACTGTTTCTGAAATCAGGACTCCAGTGAGTGCTCAGCTCCTTTCTGGGAAGTATTGTCAAGCTATAGTTAGGCCAGGGGGTACACAGGGGTCTCCCTGCTTTCACTCCCTGGGAGCATCTCCTTAGCCTATAGGTATACAGGAAACTTGAAGCCTGTCCTTTATGCTAAAGCTCTAGGCTAAGTAAACAGGCCTTTTTCACAGGAAGACTGGGGTTGTGTTTCAGTCTGCTGTTTGTGTAGTACCCTGGGGGTAGTAGACTGCCAAGAACTGTCTTTTGAATTGTTACAGCCCGTGGAACTCAATTATACCAAAGCCAGATGATCCAGGGGTGTCCCCTCTTTGGACTGTATATACCCACTGGGTTTAATAAGACAGTTTTAGAGTGTAGAGGGCAGGGCTCTGTCATCAGATTCAGGAACCCTGCAGGAAAATTCTTGTCTGCACAGGCCAGTGGGCTTCAGCAGTGCAGTGGGAAAGTGCCTTGTCTGTGCATGTGCACCAGCTTTAGGGTGGGGATGAGGGGTGGGAGAATGCCTTGACTACCCCTGCTCATCAGTCTCAACCAGGGGCCAAGGGTTTCAGAACCACTTGCAAAGACTAGCTAGGGAGTGGGAAAATGCCACAATCATTTATGCATGCCCACCCTATTCAGGAGGCATGAGACTGTTACAACTACTGTACCCTCATTCTTTAGTTTCATCAAGGCAGTGAGATAATCCTGCAACTGCTCCTCCCCATTTATCTTATTAGGTCAACAAGAGGGAGCTGCGTTTGAGCTTACAAATTTGTGTTAGCAGGTTAGGCAGAGAGTGCAAACATGGTTTCCACCAGCACCTCTGATTGCTGGGAGTATTTCAACTATCCCCTGCCTCTTCAGCTGACAATTTTAGGTTAGCAAGTGAATCTCCTTCACGTATAGTCTAGAGATGTTCAAACCGCTGTTCGGTGTTTTTTCTTTTTTATCAATTTTTTTCCCCTGCACTGAACAGGGCAAGTGAACTACACACAAGCATTTTAAGAGGCAAGTATGAGTTTTCTATAGCACTTTGGGTCCCTTAGACATCAGCCCCATTGGTTTTCTAAGCCAGATATTTTGGGGGCTTGCCTCTCTGGTGCAGCTCCCAGGGATTGGGGTGCCAGCTGTGGAATACCAATGCCTTACTTCTCTGGGAGAGGCTCCCACCTGATAAGATCCCTCTCTGTTGTGTGTTGTTGTGCCAGGGATGGGTTTCTGTTTTGTTTTGTTTTTTGATACAATGTCTCTACCACTCTAACCTGTCTCAATGTAGTACCTTCATCCTTTGTTGTGGAGGGTAGTTCATCTAGTTTTCAGATCATTTTCAGAGGAAAATGACATATATGTATCTTTAAATTTATTGTGTAGGGGGTGGGGGAAACTGAGTTAAAAAAGAACTTTAGTGAAGAAGGTGTTACATAGATTTTAGAAAATATAAACTACTGATTTAGGCATTAGTTTTCTTTTTGGTTGAAAGCTGATGTTAGCAAAATTTACATAATTACTATCATAAAATATAAAGTATATCTATACTTGTAATCTATTTATGGTAATCATAAATAGATTTCAGTGTATTTTCAGTGAAAAACCAGGGTTTTTCTGTGATATTCAAGATTTATTTTAATAGTTATCTTCCAACTACTGGTGAATTGAATCACTGAAACATTAGCTAGAATGCCTATCAATTTGTTGTAAGCAATTGTGCTTGGAGGCAGCCAGTATGGCTCAGTGGGTTAAACACTCGCTTTGCAGCCCTACGGACTGAGGATCAAGTCCTGGCCCAGCCTCTGTGGGCCCATATGCTGAACTGGAGTGTGCTTCTCATGTGGTAGACCCCTTAGTTCAGTTTGTACCCCCCAGCTAGGCTTGAGGGGGTGTGCCTCCCATGCAGGAGGCCCTCGTCCCGGTTCCTGCACTGCGTGGCCCCTGCCAGCTTGTGTGGAATAAAACCATGTTGAAAACTGATGACATACAACTATGGAGATTGCTCTGGGACCTCCCCCTTCTCTTTGTTTCTCTTTCTCTGTCTCTATCAAAAACAATAAAATAAAAATCTTAAAGAAAAGAAATTGGGGGAAGCCAGGATGGCTCAATGGGTTAAGCGCTTACTTTGCAGCACCAGGGACCGAGGATCGAATCCCGGCCCCGGCCCGTGCGGAACCATATGCTGAACTGGGGAGTTCCCCCAGTTTAGTTTTCTCTCTGTATCTCTCTCTCTCTCTGTCAAAAAAAGAAAGAAAGAAAGGAAGGAAGGAAGGAAGGAAGGAAGGAAGGAAGGAAGGAAGGAAGGAAGGAAGGAAGGAAGAAAGAAAGATATTGTTTGTCCTATTAACAAATAACACTTTGCAATTTGATCACCAACCTTCTGATGCATAAATGATTACCACACATTTCCTAATGACAAATTAATAGATAAGAGTTGAACATTTTCTTATTGAGTTAAGAATGTATTTTGAAAGCATTTCTCCTTATGTAAAGAAACACGTAGCTAACAATTAAAAGAAGTGACTACCAGATTCATTTCAAAGCAATGTGAAATCTTATTTTCTATACCTAGAAGTCTTCAGTATGTTTCTTCTTATGCATCATTAGCTATTGTAGATGAGAAGGGGGCCACATATCAAACCTGACAAGCACTGGGGAGGTTCACATTGCAAAACCAGAGACCAAGATAACCACACAAGGTGGTCTGAATGTAAAAATTCCTACCAAAAGAGGGTCATGGTAGGTAGTCTCATCCTAGCCCTACAGTTTCCTTATCTAAGGTCAATCTTTAATTTTGAAATTGTCTATTTTCTTTGTGCATCTAAGATACCATACTTTTGCAATGTCAGAGTAATCTTTTCCAGACCCACTTGAAGGCACAATCTCCAGCACCAGAGCACGAGACTACATTTTGTTGCCCACATACCATCTCTATGTGCTACAATTGTTAATTATCTACCAATGTACAAGAAGTATGTCTCTCTTCATTTCACTTTCCATCTAGTCTCAGAGACATCACCACTTTGTTTTCTCCCACCTCCCTAAACTACCATCAATGCATTTCCCCACATCTTTAATTCTATGAGGTGGTCAAGAAATTCATGGAACAGGGGGTTATTGGAGAGGTGGGAGTACTAGTGCATACAGTTTGATTGTGGGACATATTATTAGTATATATGCCAAATTTCTGTCAACTGTGTCCGTATTCTTTCAGATATTGCAGAAGAAGCACGTCAAACTTGAAGAAAACCCTAAATATGGATAAAACAGAATTTTGCAGCATCATTAAGTTCCTCACAAAACAAGGGAAAATATCTCAAACCAGAGGTTTCCAACCTTTTGGGCACCAGAGATCAGTTTTGTGGAAGACAATTTATCCATGGACCAGGATTTGGGGGTGCGGTGAATGCTTTCATGATTCAAGCACTGGATGCAGCTTAGTTGTCACTTACTAATCACTTAGATGGTTTTGATGAGTCTGCAAGCAGTTGACTTAGTATGGTCTCTATGCAGTCAAACCTCTCTGTTAATGTTAACCTGTATTTGCAGCTGCTCCCCAGCACTAGTATCACCATCTCAGCTCCACCTCAGATCATCAGGCATTAGATTCTTGTAAGGAACATGCAATTTAAATCCCTCACATGTGCAGTTCACAATAGGGTTCAAGCTCCTATGAGAATCTAATGCTACTGCTGATCTGACAGGAGGCAGTAATGTAAACAATGGGGAGCCACTGTAAATACAGATGAAGCTTTACTCACTCATTCACCACTTACCACCTACTGTGCAGCCTAGTTTACAACAGGCCATGGATTGATACCAGTCCACGGCCCCAGGGGTTGGAGACCCCTGTCTCAAACCATTTTGAAAGAGATGTTAGCAGGTTATGGGAACTCTTGCCCTAGGAAATCCATGGTTTACAAGGGGCACAGCCTTTTCAAGTAAGGCAGAAAGTCAATTGAAGATGATTTTCATCCAGGACACCCTGTTGAGGCCTCTTCCTCAGACATTGTCAAAAAAGTTGAAAACTTATAGTGGAAGATGCCAGAATGAATACAAAACAGTTTGTAGAAATGGTTGGAATATTACTTACAACCATTTTCAATATCCTCCATCAACATCTAAGGATGTCAAAAGTCAGTGCAAGATGGGTACTGAGAATGCTCATGCCACTTCAAAAACAAAAGCACATCAGGTGCTCATGACAGTTTTTGGACCTTTGCAGAGACAACAAAGAAGTTTTAAACCAAATTGCCACTGGAGATGAAACTTGGGTTCATCATTATACACCTGAGTCAAAGCAGGAGTCCACATAAGTGGCATTAATAGGGCCTGCCACCCCTTAAGTTCAAGGTGTTGCAACAGCTGGAAAAAGCATGGCTACTAGTTTTGGGAATACAGATGGTATTCTGCTAACTGATTACAGAATAAGGTGTCAGAGTAACTGGAGAGTAATTTTCCAGTTTGCTGAAACAGTTAAAAGAATCTGTGAAGGAGAAAAGAAGAGGAAAATGGACCAAAGGGATGTTGCCTTTGCATGACAATGAGCCATGCACAAGAGCAATATTACTTTGTTTACTTTTCATGACTGTGACTTCCAAACATTAAACCACCTTCCCTACAGTCCAGGCCTGGCTTTCTCTGATTATTATTTGTTCCCAAATATGATAAAAAAGCTTCAAGGGAAGAAATTTACAGATGACAAAGAGGTTAAAGATGCAATTTGAGGGCATACATAAACTTATTTGAAAAATCTGAAAAGTATGTTAGGGTTAAGGGTGAATATATTAAAAAGAAAAAAGAGTAGTTTTTTCTTTTTTTTTTTACCCTAATTCCCCTTCATTCTGCAACTTTCTTGACCACCGCTTGTAATGTATAAAATAAGCTGCAAAACAGACATTCTCTAGAGTAATTTCTCATTCCATCAAGATTTTGCTTCCTAGCAATTGTTCTCAGTTTGGCTCATATAAACTCTTATAAAGCTGTTTTTTAGACTGGATGTTTTTCATCGATAATGTACATTAGCTACACACATACACACAAATACAATTTTATTAGTGTGAGGTAATCCACTCTACTAATCCACTCTACTCTTTGGTTTGCTAAATTTGGGACTAAATGAGATTGCTCTCAACTCTCAGAGTTTTAAATGCTATGAATCATAGAAGAAGCTATGGTTGCTACCCTTAGGGGCCTTACCATGTATTTTAGGAAATGATACCCATTCATAAACCATAGTTAACAATGCACAACTGTGAGCAGTCATCCTAAATTCTGTGCCAGGGGTTTAAGTGCCACAAGAAACACTCCAATAAACCAGTTAGGCTCAATGCAATCTAGTGTCTTATTGTCTCTGAAACTCCCTCCAGTCCAGGATTTTCAATAAAGGTCCTAATTGGAAATAACTAATCATGTGTAGCTGGCATTAGCACTTATGTTCACAAACAAAGGAATTATTCAAATGGTGTGTTTAACCAGAGTTAATATAAAACAGCAAGGATTACATTAAAATGTAACATGTCAGGGGGAGAGAATCTGTCAACTCATTTAAAAGACACCATAGGGCAACAAAATTTGCCACCTCAAAATGTTTCTCTTTGGCATGAGGAATATTTAAGGCTGTTTGTTTTTAAGACACAAAGGAATCAGGCAGTTTTTTGTTTTTACCTTGTCTTTAATGGCCTAAAGGAAGGTAGATAGAGGGCCTGTTCCAGGAAGAAGAGCTGTCACCAGGGATAACTGCAATGGTTATGAGTTAGGTGGGGTAGGCTGAGATGAATTTAGCAGACTCTGCTTATTCTGAGTTCTTTTCTGTGTCCCTTTGTCTCTATGTGGCATGGCAAACATTTGTTTACCATTGATTCTTCTTGCTTTCCTGTAAATTGTCTTCCTCCCCTTTGATGATCCTGACTCCTACTTCCTCATTAGCTCATGATGACACATAAGGCTCAACTGCCTGATTGCCTGTGTGTTTCATAGTCTTGTAGGCTCTTCAAACATATGTAATTAAATTTATTTTTCTTCTGTTAATCTGCCTTACGTTAATTTGATTATTAGACCATCCAAGAAACCTATAGGATAGAAAGAAAATTTTCTCTCCTATAACACTTATTGTATAACAGTGAGTATTGTGAATTTTATACAATAAATCTTATAAAACATAAATACATGCAAAACATATAAATTATTATATAAAATAAGTAAAAGTATGTGATGTTCTAAATATTTTATAATTTTCATTGTATATCAGCTTATGTCTGTGATATCATTTTTTTTTAAAAAACAAAAGGAAAATTTCACATTTCTAGGTGGGAAAATGTTTTTTTTTTTGCTAAGAGTCAAGTACTTCACACTGTCGATCAATGGTGTCAGCAGCTATTGGAGACTCATAAGAAACAGAACACATGGGCCTTGATCTAAAAAGTTTATAACTTAATGAGGGAGAAACCAATAAGTTATTTGAACTCACAGAAAAGCAGTACAGTGAAATCACAACGTTTTATGGAAATGTTCACTAATTTTAACATGGTTTTTTAAAGATTAAGTACTTCTGCCATGATTATTTTTCTTGCTTAATTACCGACATGGAGTACACTAGGATATTCTTTTTTTTTTCTTTTCTTCTTCGTCTTCTTTTAATTAATTTTTTTATTGTTTGAAAGAAGGTGAGAAAGAGAGAAAGAGAGAGAAAGAGAGAGAGAGAAAGAGAGAGAAGTGGGGAGAGCCCAGAGCCGTGTCCATTGTTGTACATCTTTAGTTGTGACACGGTTTTATTCCAGACAGGTGGAAGTGGGGCTGAGTGGGGCGGGACCCAAACCAGGGCACCTCCCACATAGGAGGCGAGAACCCGCATTGCAGTGCCATCAACGTGGTTACCAATTGCACAGCGGTTCAGCATATGGGTTTACACATGCCGGGGCTGGGATTTGAACCCCAAACCTCGCAAGTGCGAGGGAAGCATTCAATCACTGAGCTATCCTAGCATCCTCTATATCAGGATATTCTTAAAATCAAAGACTATTTTATTTAATAGTTATTTTATAATATTTAGTTTCAGAATTAATCACATTTGTAGGGACTGTGGCAACCTTAGAAGTCTTTCTATGGAGACTTGAGAGGAAATTCTTTAGAATATCTTATATGCACTTGGCTTTTGGAGTCTCCTTAGTAAAACCTGTGTTTCTATTCTGAGCAAAGGTCACATACAACTATTTTGAACTTCTCCTTAGGGTTTGTCCTGTTTTTGACAATTTCTTTTAAATGCAAACTGCTCTTAAAAGGCCTGCAAAGAGTATCTATCTTATACCCTGTTACGGTTCTCCAAAAGTTTGAGTTGGCTAATTAAGGAAAAAGAGAAAGAGAAAATAAAAGAAGTCAGCAAGCATGAGTAACTGTTAGTGCTTTGAAAAGAGTGAAAATGTCTGTTTTTGTTTGTCAGATTACAAAGAAGAAGAAAAGTCATTTGCTCTTTTGCTGGGATTACATTATGTCCTGAGCTTGTGTGGTGAGAATAAAATAGAGAACTCGTTCCTCATCCTGTGCTCTAACCACTAGACTGCCACTTCCTGCTCAGTTTTCAGAAATACATTTTATCGATCCTAAACTTATTTGATATATAGAATGAATTTAATAAACTTAAAAGTCATATAAAAATAAAATATGATTTATCAATCAAAAGAATTTCCTGACCAAGCACTCTGCATTACCTAAGGAGCATACCCCAAACCACATCATTTCTATAATGGCGCCTTTTAAAAATTCCTGACCTCCCACCACTTTTGCTCTCACAGATTTTTCCTGTTTTAGCACCACTCTCTTATCCCATCAAATAGCTTTCAGTGGTATTATTTATTCGGGTAAAAACAACAGTAGTGGAGGTGAGGGACTCATCGATTCCAACTTAGAAAGAAAAATGACTGAAATTATCTGGTTCGGGAGTTTCTGTTTCACTTCATAAAACATCCCAAACATTCATCACATGCCAACTTTTGGATTGCATTTCAACACGAGCATTGTATTTGTCAGTTCAAATAACTTCCACAGCCCTGTCTCTCTCTGAAGCTGCTGGTGGTGCCTTGAGTTTCAACTCTTGGTCTTCCAGCTGTTGCATGAGAGGTCTTCACCACAAGTTCCCATCACTCTCCCTGGCTGTTGTGTCTCCCTGTTTCCTCAAGTCAGACCGTGTGAGAGGAACTATTCAGAAGGGTAAGGATGGGGGCCCAAGTGCTTAGTGGTAGGTTTTGGGTAAGCTAGAAATGTGCTTCCAGACTAGTGCTAGCACCTTAGATGGGAAAGTCTGAATAAGATGGGCAAGAACAGGACAGAGTGAGAGAAGCACTGGTCTGGGAGTGAGCTCAGGAATCTGAGCAATTACTGAGCATCCTTAAGCCCCAATCCTCTCAATTCATTAAAAACAACAATACACAGAAGCAATAATGCCTACTCTATGTACCTCACTACTATGTTGTGGTGATTAAATTTCATGATATATGGCAAAATCTTTTAAAACTCTAAGTGCTTCACAAATGATCAGCTTTCATTAACGTAGATTCCCTGAACACTCTTAAATAGTTTACCCCAGGTTTGTTGCTGTGTAGTTAGCTTCCTTGGATATAGTTGCATGGCCTGCTTTCTCCCTCGTCTCTACCTGGCACCGGCTTCCTGCAAAGGCAGGACATGATAGCCAAGTATTTCTATAAGAAGGCTGTTGTCTACCTTCCTATACCACACTTCCTGATTAAAAAAAATTATGTGTGAACATTTTCTTTTTTCTTCATTCTTTAATCTGTGAAGCTTTTTGTGATAGGTCAGATCCTGGTAGTATGAAAAGAGTGATCCCAAGATGCTTCTCGTGCAGGAAAGGAATCAAGACATCTGTGAGTGACTCTAAGGTAGTCATTGGCAACCTCTTTTCCACTTCCGGTTGGTTTATTGTTTACCTAATTGCCAGTAATAATATTTCATTGTATAAGGAATGTTGGCACCAAGGGCCCAGGTTCCAGTTTATTGATGGATCTGAGTTTATGAATTGATGCCCTCAGCAGGTTGCTGCCCTGATGAATGGCAATTACTGTGGCTCCCACAGAGGCAATTGTAGCCAGAGTATTTACTCCTTTCAAATAATTGCCTTGAGAAGCTCAACAGGTAATTGTAACATCTGAAAACCATGCTTTTGGCTCAGAATCAAAGAGTATTAATCTCCGCAACAGAGGTGTTTTGGAATGACCCAAAGGAATTGTTAAAAATGGTCTCCAGAGTGTTTAATTTTCAGATGAATTGAAGAAACCTTAGCAAGCTCCCCTTACCAATCCCAGTGTAAATTAAAATGTTGTCAGGATACCCAGGGATTAGGAGTATGCACATTTTTGAAGTTGTAATACTCTAAGGTGATACATTGATCTTAGACTTTATACCTACCACTACCCCTCCTTAAAATGCTTTAAGTACCCCTGCTCCAGCCAGGCTAACCTGCTCACTAACCCCTGAAATGTTACGTGTTGCTTCTTGCATCAGAATATTTATTTGTTCCATTCTTTAATGCCATTTAATAAGTATATGTAATAAAAATTTTTTTTAATAGTAAATTTATTTGAAATGCAATTTAATTTTGCACTATGATTTAGGTGAGTTTAATTAATTACTAAAGGTCCTTAAATATAGTGCAAAAATCTTAAAGCCACGCATATATCTTCTGCAGAATCAAAAGATTACCAGAGTTAGACCTTCTACTCTATTTTGGAGTCATGGAAAAGATAGAAAAGAGACACACAGATGTAGCTTCTTTGCTTAAATTTTAAATTTGGAGAAAATATTGCACAAAATTGGGAAGAAATATAAGAAGACTAGTCCTCATTTTTTGTTTTTTTGGTGGGGGAAGAGTATCAGAAAGGATGTAACTATAAAGTCAGAAATCTTCGAGAGATGATGGTGGAGGAAAGAAAGAAAATAAGAAAAAAAGGAAAAAAATCTTTTAAAATGTGTAAGGGAATAGAAAGATCATAGACTAGTTTTAAAATCTGGAATATTTGGTGTTGAAATATTCTTCTCAAAGTGTTGGAAATAAGTATAGTATGCTGAAAAAGAATGGCCAGTTATGCTGTCCTGAAAGGCAATCTGAGTATCATCATTCAAAGTTCCAGGAGTTTAAAAAGTGTTTTGGTATTATCATGTTTCAGACTGATTTCAAGAGGAATGATTCCAAGAGGAATGATTGGAAGACTTCAGACTGAATTATGAATCAGTTTAGAAATGCTCAACAATTAGAACAAAAAAAAAAATATATATATATATGTAAACAAAGATATTATAACCTTAGGTAAATATGGGATAAATTTTTGAACATGGATAAAATTACAGTAATTCTACATAAAATGCATGCACAGGTAGATGATTCTAAAGGATAATAAGATAAAGATATAGTTATTCATGCAACTATAAACATAAATTACCTTAATCTTGATTTATGTCAGGAGTCTTCTTCTTATATAATTGTGACCTTGTTCTGCTAATTACATTATTGGAACTGAGACTTTTAGAGATGCATAGAACTACACATGAATTTTAGAGAGCATGTGTTCCAGACATTGGCCTTAGGGCGATAAATACCTGAACCAAGG
Organism: Craseonycteris thonglongyai; assembly: GCA_004027555.1. Taxonomy (NCBI): domain Eukaryota; kingdom Metazoa; phylum Chordata; class Mammalia; order Chiroptera; family Craseonycteridae; genus Craseonycteris; species Craseonycteris thonglongyai. The sequence goes on along the minus strand of PVKE010011931.1, from coordinate 15,257 downwards.
ATGACAAAGAGGTTTTAATTTAGGGGCTAATTTCAATCCATTTGTAGTTTACAGGCTACAACAGTGTGTTGAGGTGGATTCTGGGCTGACTCCAGGTTCAACAAGGACTACTGACTACTGTAAGGGAGGAAACATAGTTATCCCTCTACCCTTGTAGGCTCTGTGGTAGAGATCACCTTGTAATGAAAGACGTACTAGCAATAGAAACACAAACAGAAGTTTAATAACATGTATACCTTATGTGTACATAAGAGCTACCCAGGAAAAGTGAGTAAAACATCCCCAAATGACCCTATCCACCACCTTAAATACCATCTTCAGCTAAAGACAAAAGAAAGATGTTGAGAACAGGAGCCAGTAATGGAAGGTTATCAGGAAAAGCATGACAAACAAAGGTAAGTTTGTTATGCTGATTTCATCTAAGCAACTTCTCCATTGATTAAGATTTCTTGTGACTTAGAACCATCCTTCTTCTAATAATACAGAGAGGGAGACACCTTTACAAGTGGAGCTCTCTCATACAAAAGGGTGAATTCGACTTACTTTTAGTTTCTCCTCTGTCTGCCTTTTCTCAAAAATAATCAGCTCAAAATAATTTTCAGGCCAAAGAGGATATTTTGGGATGGTACATTCTGCTACTCCTGAACAACATCCTCCATGATGCCACGTAGGAAGCTTCTCTGATCTACACGGCTCGGGCTTAGTAATGACAGCCCAGACACTGGTGGAGGATGACTTGAACGCCATGCGTTTGTCCTCAAGTCTACACTATTTAGGTGTAAGGAAGGTAGCATACAGTACAGATACCCAGTCAATAGATATTCTGGTGTATAATTACATAATACAGATATATTTAATCTGCATTTTCTTTTACCAAAATTGTCTTTGAAATACTAGGGTTTTAAAAAATTAGTTTCTCTATTTTGAAAAAATATAAAGGCTTCTTGCTCTCCATTTTTATTTAAAGGTTTGGGAATTCTAAAAAAATGAAGAGAGGGGGTGTAGAGAGCAAGAGTCAGATACTTGTGTGAATGTTGTGTCCTGTCGATGGCTACTCTTTAATCCATGCACTTGTAATTCAGGTGGCTACAATAGCCTAAAGCCACTGCCTTGGTCATCATTTTTTCCATAACTAACTCTGCCCAATACTCAATTAAACCACACAACCATAAATGGCAATTATAGTCATTTATTCTAACTGCCAGCTATTTATACCTAATCACCACACAGCATACTAAGAATTGTTCATATTAAAAATGTGTCCAATTCATCTTGTAGTATGCTTTCTGTGATCACAACTTTGAACTCTGTTGGTTCCAGCTCCTTCATATGATGCTCACCTCTTCTACATCATCTTTTGGCACAATTGAAAGAATCAGAGGATCTTGAAATCCTCCATTGATTTTCTTGACTGTGAACTACTCTTACCTTCTCCTATGGCCTGTTCACGACTTCACTGTGTCCTTTCTTTGCTCCTTTCCTTCTAACTCCCCCCTAATCTAATTGTTTGTAAATTCAACAAATATTCATGGATAATTACCTTTAACCAGTGGACTCATATGTGCCAGATACTGAAGTAAGCATATTTTTATACTTTCTCTTGGCTCTTTGCAACAATAAAAAGATGTGAATACAATAGTATTTACAGTGTGTGGTTGAGGAAATTGAAGATCAGAGATTTTAAGTAAAGTGTTTAACATCACATATCTAGAGAACATCCAGATTGGAAATGGATTTTTAGCAATTAGTTTTCCAGCGATCCTCTTCCACTTGCAAATCACTGTTTAATATTGTGGCATCTATAATGTCACACAAGACATTATCCAAACTTTTATGGAACTTAAAAATTAGAAACATACCTAACTCCTTACCTATTTCATGTTCTTTACATGTTCAACCACATGTTCTATACTGCTCTGCATCACCACTGCCCACAGCCTGATTCTGCCCCTGTTGTCTCACAATTGGGACCAAAAGCCTCTTCACTAACACCCTAGACTGCATTCTTTCTTATAAATAATCTGCATGCAGATTTTTCTCTACTCAAAGACCTGGAGTGCTACTTTAATTGGTTTTTTGATAATTAAGTGAGTATAAAGATAAATATGTAATTTATAGTTTATATCATGTATTATTGATTACTTGCTATCCCATCCACTTATTAACTAAGCAATCCTTGAATACATAGCTCTTATTAGGTTCTATCAAAAGAGATAAAGAAGAATCATATCTGGGGAAAGCTGGACCACTCAGTGGGTTGAGCGCTCACTTTGCAGTCCCAGTGACCCAAGATCGAATCCCAGTCCTGGCCCCAGCCCCAGCCCATGCAGACCCACATGTTGAACTGGGTGTGTTTCCCTTGTGGGAGGCCCCCAGTTCAGGTCTCACCCCTCACTTCTCACCCCTCAGTTCGCCCCTGGCTTGAGGGGGTGTACCTCCCATGCAGGAGACACCCAGCTCAGCTCCTGCCTTGAGGGGTCCCCGCCTACCTGTGTGGAATGAAACCTGTAAAACTGATGGCATACGACTATGGAGACTGCTCTGGGCCCTCCTCTTTCTTCTTTCTGTCTCTCTCTGTTTCTGTCAAAAACAATAAAAAAAAAAAAGGAATCACATTTAGTTCTTTTGGTCAGAAGGCTTTCGGAGAAAAGTGAGAAGCTAAAGTCCAGACAACAAGAGCTATGATACAAAGGTAAAAAATAATCCTGTAGCAAGAGATGTGCAGACTAAGAGTTCATGAAAGGTAACAGCTGATCAATCGGGGATCATGAAGGAAGAGGCAGCATCTGGGGTAGATCTTGAGGGGATAGATTTGGGGTTTGTGGAAATGAGAGAAGAAGCTAAGTACACAGTCCAAAGACAGAAGCAGTGGAGCTGTGAGGAAGGTTGGGGTGGCATGTAGGTCAGCATGCTCGGACTTGCTGGAGCACAGAGCACCTTCTGCTCTGACAACTTTGTGCTTCTACTTCAGGACACACTGGGTGGATGGATGAGCACCTGCTCTTTGGCTTTGTGACACTCTTCACCTATTGAATTCTGGGTGTTCAGTTTACAGGGTTTCTTCAAAATAAATTATTTTCTCTCTCGCTCTTTTTTTTTTTTTTTTTTTTTTTGCCCCAGCTAAGGCCTTTTCCACACTCAGAAAAATTTGATTCTATTTGGTCTAGTCAAGGTGGCTATTATTTCTGTGTGCTGATTGTCTTCCCAATTGGATTATAGTCTTTTTAAGGCCAGGAAAGCAATCTTTCTAACCACACAGAAAACAGCCTTGGGGAAGCCAGGATGGCTCAGTGGGTTAAGCGCTCGCTTTGCAGGGCCAGGGACCGAGGATCAAATCCTGGCCCCGGCCCGTGCGGACCATATGCTGAACTGGGAGCTCCCCCCAGTTCAGTTCTCTCTCTGTCTCTGTATCTCTCTCTCTCTCTCTCTCTCTCTCTCTCTCTCTCTCTCTCTCTCTCTCTCGCTCGCTCTCTGTCAAAAATAAATAAATAAATAAATAAATAAATAAATATATTAAAAAAAGGATCACAGCCTAGAGCTTAGCACACAGCAAGCACTCAATAAACACACTGATTTATTGAGTTTTTAGTTCTGAATGAATTAAATTGGCCACAGAAAATGTGGTTGAAAAATGTTAAATGAATATTTCAGATTTATCCCAAATTGTTAGCTATTGAAAAAACTAAACATCAGTTTAAGGAAACAGACAACCAAAATGATTCCTGGTACACCCTATTTCTGTTAAAGATATTTCATCAATCAAAAACACTTAGTTTGGATGAGTAGTGTGGTAAGTATCTAGCTTTGAAGATCTATCTTGGGAAAATAGGAAAGAAATAAAAAATATTAAGTTATTTCTATTTAAAGCAACATTTCGAGCTTATGTTGAAGTGATTCATAGCTCATTACCTACTTAGATCAGGTCATATGCTTTTTGACCAGAATTATTTTCACAGATATAAATAAGTCTGTTTCATTTTTCCCTCCATTGAAATTCAACTTTACTTAGTAATGCCGAATTATCACCAGATTAAAATCCAAAATCTAAAAATGCTGGGTAATTTATACAGATTTTGTTATTGAAATCTGCCTATGAAATCATTGCAGCAGAGTTAAACTCAGTTTGTTACAGGAATAACTTATGGAGAATTATTAGAAAAAATGACAACCCAAATTATGTACGAGGAACTTGAACACACAGTATCTCAGCTGATAGTGAGTACTATGACCTAAGAAAATTAAATTGTACTTTCTCTGACTTATAACTTGGTGTCACACCTCTTGCTTTCCATCCTAGTAATCTGCTGCATCATTTCTCATGTGAAAGTTATACAAACTAGGTGTTTAGTTTCCCGAGTTTTCTATCATTATTTAAAGTGCATTTTACTTACTAGTTTTTAAAGAAAACAGTAGTGAATGAGACACAGCAATGCAACCCATCTTTTAAAATGTATTTCTAGGGATGCCAGGCTGGCTCAGTGGGTTGAATGCTCATCTTGTAGCCCGGTGTCCAAGGATCAAATCCCAGCCCTGGCCCGTGCTGACCCATATGCTGAACTGGGGTGTGCCCCCAGTTTGGTTCTCACCAGGATAAGTTTCCTATGTGGGAGGCCCATGGCCCAGTTCCTTCCTGTGCAGTCCCGCACCCACCTGTGGAATGAAACTATATAGAAAACTAATGATGTGCGACTATGGAGACTTCTCTGGGCCCTCCCTCTTTTCTCTGTCTTGCTCTCTGTCAAAAACAATAAAAATAAATCCTTAAATGTATTTCTAATGGAAGCAATAATTGAGGGTCTTTTAACTACCAACTTAGTCAAACATCTCAAATCATTGTCTGTCTAGAAATATGACACAGGGCAAGATCAAACCAGTCTAATAACTCAAATTCTGGGTCATAATAGGAGGCCTGTTCAATTGTTGAAAATACATATCCAAGTGTTAGATTTATGCCTGCACCAAAAATGCTCAATAAGTTTGGATTTTTTGTTTGTTTCTTTTTGTTGAAGAATACTGCCTTTGGTTGTGTAAGTTAAGTTTCATCTCATGTAAACTCTGTTTATGCTCTAAATTTTTTGATAGAGTGCTCTTCCCATAGCATAACAATGTGCATCAAATGTGACATGTGATATCCACTCTGAGTTCCCCCTAAAACACAGTTATCTTGAGTCAACGCAATCTTGCTGAACAATCAATTAAGGTTCCTGGAACTGTTCTTTTATACTTTTCTCTTTGAAAGTGGAAAAGAACAATTTTTGGTGGTGACTGCTTTTGCCCTCCAGTTCTTTATTTGAGAAGATACATATTAGTGGGCATATTTATTTTTCTCACACAATCTGGTTGCCAGATTTAGTAAAAAATAATTAAATATACAAAAAAAGTTACAGGTAGTAAGAGTTGCCTTAAAATATGTTTCAAGATGACACTAAACATGTGTAAATACCATTCAAATTTCAGATCACAATCTTAGTGCCAAATAAAGCATGTCTTTGTGAGAACTACTTTTTAGACATTCTAATAGAAGAGTGTATTTTACATATAAAAGTATGAACTTTGATCTCTATGGTGAAGGAAGAGACTTTATTAAGGAAGTGGCATAAGAACTACATATTAAAGAATAAACAGTATTGTTCCAGGAGGAGCTGCTGGGCAGTTTATTCATTGGGAGTAAAAGTTCAAATATATGGTGAGGGAAAGAGCTGATTCTGGGTGATGAGTACAACATAATGCAATGCATAGACGATGTAATGTCTAGTTGTGCACCTGGAAACTATGTAATTGTTACCAACCAATGTCACCCCAATCAATTTAACATTAAAAAAAAGGTTCAAAATTCAAAAGGATTCTATTAGTTACTTTGTCTAAACTTTGGACTAAGAGTTGAGGAAAAACAATGATGAATAAAATGTGGTCCCCATCATTATTAGCTAGAGGGGAAGGCAATTTAAATAACTCAATTATGAAGAATATAAAGAAGATGAATAACTCTCATCTAACAAAGGTGAATGTTGTGAGACTACAGAGAAGGGTGAGAACAGGGCAATTTCTGTGGAAGGTTTCTCAGATCAAATGCTATTTGAGATACCCCTTGAAAACATGGCTAAAAATGTGAGAGGTAGACTTCTGGGGAGGAAAGAGTGTGAGGTGTGTTGGGGGCAGGCAGACAATGTCATCTGGTGCAGATGGCACTGTGGCAGGAAACTGGAGCTCTTTGGTTGCAAGGTGGCACTGGAGAGAGTAATGACAATGGAAGCTGGGATGGTAGTTGAGAATTGAATGGCAGAATTATTTGAGTTGTGGATTAAGGCCTTCAACATTGGGAGGAGGAGTGGCATGATTTGATCTGGGTATTGAGTTCAGGAGTGAAGCCAAGCTTAGAGATTTGGGGGAGTCTGCCATAAAGAAGTGTTACTTGGAATTGTGTTTAATGTGAGGAGATGTAGCTGAAGATAGAGCTTGGGAAAGTTTTTCAAGAGAAGGAAGAAATAGAGAAATCAAAGAAGATTAAGAAATGTGCTACAAGGAGACATGGAGAGATATCATGTGCATCCAATTTTTATTCTTTTATTTGAAATCACATTCAATCACGTCTCCAGGGTCTTTGTGGCACTTAGGTCTGATGGACCTCAGCAAAAACCTGGCATATATGCATATATGCTAAGAAATTCTTTTTACTGTTAGAGTGTTGTAGGACCCCTCAATTCATTCAATATGTCATCCAACCATAAGTTCACTCATTCTATGAATCTATAGAATTGTCACCCTATAAACTCCCCATACATAATTTAGTAACTAAAACCACAAGGAATAATTTTGCATTACAGCTGTTAATGGCTTCCCTAATGCCCTGTCTGTGTCAATATAAGGGGGAGGAAATGACGATATGGTATTCTGAATAGTCCTAAGAAAAATTTCTTTTCAGAACGACACAAAATATTGATCTAAGACTTATTCTTTGCAGTACCTTAATATCAAGCTAATAATTACTTGAGGACACTATTATGCAAAGTCTTGTCTAGACATTTTTGCATTTATTAGCATAAAGTTGTTCATTATATCCTTTCATTTTTATTTCTAATAACTGTAGGATTTACCATTTTCATTCCTGATATTGGTAATTCTCTCTCTCTCTCCCTCTCCCTCTCTCTCATTGATCAGTGTTGCTTTCTTGCTATTAATTGTTATTAATAATATTTTTTAAAGGTAATTATTATTGCTTTTGTTGAATTTCTCTATTGCTTGCTTTTTTTTTTTTAAATTGTATTAATTCTCATCATCACATTATGGTTTCTTTTTTTCCATAATATTTTCTTTGGTTTTCATTTCTTGCTTTTTGAAAAACTTTTTAGGATGATATTTAGATAATTAATTTTTTAGACTTTCTTTTTCTACTATATGCATAGCTTTAGCTGCTTTATTTTACAAATTTTGATAGTTGTATTTTTATTGTAATTCAGTTAATTACCCTCCACCCCCAATTTCTATTGTGGTTTCTTTGGCCCACAGATTATGTGGAATTGTATTACTAATTTTCAAATATTTGGGGAATTAAAAATATTTTGTACTATTAATCATAGCTTCATGTTACTGTGATCAGGTAAAATATTTTTTAATGATTTTGATCTTTCACACTGGTGAGGATTTGCTTTATGATTCAATATATGTTCAATTTTGGTCTATGTTTCCACGGCACTTGGAAAGAATATACATTCTGTTGGTGTTGAATGTAGTGTTTTATAGATGTCATTTAAGTCAAATTTATTAACCTTGCTAATTCTTTTATATCATTACTAATTTTTTATTTTTTTCCATTTACTGAGTGAAGTATATTAAAAAACATTGTAGATTTTGAAATATTTCCTTCCAGTTTTATCAATTTTGCCTTTATTAAGTAGAAAAAAATTAGAATTTTGAACATTTAGAAATTCTTATTTTAGATCTAGCAATGATTCCTACATTAAGGTCTGCCTTGTCTGATATTAGTGCAATGGTCTCCCTTTAACCACTGGAATATCTGCCAAGACCCCCAGTGGATGTCTGAAACTGCAAATAATAATGGACCCTACATTATTATATTTTTTATTATATATACATACTTTTCCACTTCAAGGAAGCACTTTATGGCTTCTTTTTATTTATTTTATTTATTTTTTATTTTATTGATTTTTGACAGAGAGAAACAGAGACAGAGAGAGAGACAGAGAAAAGGGGGAGGGCCCAGAGCAGTATCCATAGTTGACATCAGTTTTCCATATAGTTTCACTCCACAGGTGGGTACAGGGCTGCACAGGGTAGGAACTGGGCTGGGAGCCTCCCGCATAAGTCCCGGCAAGAACTGAACTGGGGGTATACCCCAGTTCAGCACATGGGTACGCATGGGCCGGGATTAGATCCTCGGTCCCTGGGGCTTCAAAGTGAGCACTTAACCCGCTGAGCCATCCCAGCTTTCCCTATGGCTTCTTTTTGGCATATCTGAATTGCCAGCATCACTAGCCTTCCACTTTAAAGCCACTAGTAAAATAAGGGTTACTTGAACACAAACATTGCAATGTCTCAATAGTTGGTCTAGGAACTGAGATGGCTACTAATAATGGGCAGGCAGTTTATACATTGTAGATATAATGAACAGATAAATGGTTCATGTTCCAGGTGGGATGGAGCTGGATGTCTTATTATTTCATCATGCTACTCCTAATGGTGTGCAATTTAAAACTTATTAATTTTTTTGTTTCTAAAATTTTCCACATAATATTTTTGGACCATGGTTGACCACAGGTAACAAACTGTGGGAAATGAAACCACAAATAAGGCATGGCTATTGAATCGGTGTACTAGATTTCATTGGCTTATGGTTTGAAAGACATAATTTTTCCTTCCTTTAAATTTTAACCTTTTTAATATTTAAAGTGTACTTCTTATAAATACAATTTTGTTGTTGCTTTTCTTAAAAATAGTTTGATAATATTTGTATTTTATTGTAGCATTTACTCCACTTTAACATTAATATTATTACTTATGTACTTGGTTTTAAAAATATCATCTAGCTATTGTTTTCTATTTGTTCAATTTCCACATTTCTTTTTTTTTCTTTATTAGCTTAACTGTGCAATTTTATATTCTTTTGTTGGTTACCATCGATATTTTAAAAATTCATTCTTGATTTTTATAATCAAATATTTAATTGGTATTTTTTTGTCATTTCAAATAATTCAAGAAATTTAGAATACCTTTACTCCATTTATTATCCTAATGCCTTTGATGTTATTTTTATTGTTCCATGTGCTTTAATTACACATTTTTTTAATTACTTAAGACATAATCTTTAGTGTTCTATCAGTTAACATTTATTTAGATTAGCCTTCATATTTATACTTTCCATTTTCCTTTTCCTTTTGCCTGAAGGAATCCCTCTAGAATTTCCATTAGCGTGGGTTTATTGGTGCTACATTCTCTCAGGTTTTGCTTGTAATAAAATATCTTTATGTTTGCATTTGTTTTGATGAATATTTTTATGAGGTATAAAATGTTTGGTTGGTAGTTATTTTCATTCAGAACATTGAAGATGTCGTTCCTTTGACTTCTGACCTTCATTATTGGCTGTTATTCTCATTGCTACCAATTTGTGAAAAATATGTCTATTTTCTTTGAATTATTTTAAGGTATTCACTTTATTTTGGCTTGAAGTTTCACTATGATGGGCCTAAGTGTTGTTTTCTCTATGTTGACTCTATTTGGAGTTCACAGTACTTTTGACTGTTTTCGATAACATTTTTGTTAGGATTTAGAAATTTCTCTTTTCTTTCTTTCTAGGACTCCAATTATAAGTATGGTAATTTTGCCCTCTACCTATGCCTTTAGTGTCTCTTATGTTATTCTTTCGTTCTCTTAAATCATCTTTTTACTCTTCAAGCTTCAGTTTGGATATAACTTTTTTTTCTGGTCTATCTTCTAATTCAATAATGCCCACCTCAGATGTTCTAAATTGGTATTAACCTGGGGATGCCAGGATGGCTCAGTGGTTGAATGCTTGACTTGCAGCCCAGGGTCCAAAGATCAAATACCAGCCCAGCCCATGCAAACCCATAAGCTAAACTGGGGTGGGCCCCAAATTCAGTTTTCGCTGGGGTGAGCTTTCCATGTGGGAGGCCATAGGCCTGGTTCTTGCCCTATGCAGCCCCACACCCACCTGTGAAATAAAATTATATTAAAAACCAACAGCATGCAACTGTGGAAACTGCTCTGGGCCTCTCTCTCTCTCTCTCTCTCTCTCTCTCTCTCTCTCTCTCTCTCTCTGTCAAAAGCAATAAAAATAACTCTTTAAAAAAGTAATAAAATAAGTTGATATTAACCTTATTTATTGTGTTTCTAATTTTGATATTGTATATTTTACTTCTTATATATATTTAAATTTAATTTATATGCTGAAATTCTCTTATTATTTAATTTCTTGAGTATATTAATTATGGCAGTGGTGTCAAATTACCTGAGTATATTAATTATGGCAGGGGTGTCAAATTACGGCCCCTGAGGGAATTTTTTGTGGCCCACAATGCTCTGAACTAAAATGAAAATAGAAAAAAATTGTTATGAAGAAAATAGTGCTTATGGGAGACCGAGGCAATACTGTACACACAATTCCCTCGTTAACCCTTTAACTACTGAAGATGAGTATACACGTGGCCCAGTGCCTTTCCTGGGGGCCTGGGGGCGTGTATAAACGTGCTGACTCAGTTCCAGCGACGTTTGTAAATGTGATGTGGCCCGTGTGAATCTTGCCTGTTGAACCAAATGGCCCGTGTTTTAATTGTGTTTGACACCTCTGAATTATGGTTAAAGTTTATATCTGATAACTACTGTATCTGGTGTCTTTGGAGTGTGTTCCACTTTTCTGTTTTGGGGTCATCTGAGATTGTTAAGGCAGTTAAGGTAGAACAGATCATTTTAATACAATCAAATGAGCTTTAGTCTTTGTTCAGACCAGTCTAATTATACTTTATTCCTGAACTTAAAGTATAGCCCCTTGGAGTGTTGAACTTGACTTTTTTTTTTTTTCCTGGGGATCCTTGTTGGTGAGCTCTAAAGTCCAGTTTTTGCTACTCAGCCCTTCCAGAGAATCTACTCAACCTCTTAGTCTCTTAGCTTCTGCTTGAGAATTAGCAAATGGTGGAAGAAATGTTAGAGTAAATTGAGATGGCCTTTTTGCCTCTGTATAGTTTCTTTATGTTGGAATTTTTATCTTCATTATCCTCACTACCATAATAGCTCTCTGATTCCCAAAACCAAAACTTATCTATTATACATCTATTTATCTATTAATACCTATCTATCTATTTATCATCACCATCATCTATCACCTATTGAAAGAGAGATAGAGAGATGTAACTGTGTGTATACATGTGGTCTATGTATTGTTTAGTTCTCCTTCTTTTGGGTGGGAAGGATTCATCTGGAATAAACTAAATCACCATTACTAAAAGATGAAAACAGCTGATGGAAGCTTTAAACATTCCATTTGTTTAATTAAAATATAATTCTTTAAAAATAATTTACAAGAAATTCTAATATGCGATCCTAAACTTGAAATTGTGCTCATGAAATTGGTTGCTAAAATCAGAAATCTGGAAATAAAGTGAAGGAGTGAGGCAAAAGACAAAAAGTTTTGTCAGAGAAATTGAAGGCAGAGAAAGAGGAAGAGAATTAAAAAAAAAAAAGAGGAGATACCAAAGCAGAGTTGAGAGAACAGATTATTAGAGCTTTCCAGATAGGTTTTATCCTGAAACTACATTTGTTTTTCTGATTTTTTATATCATGTATCTCTCTCATTTCTGTCATTTCTTGTCACTTCATTCAACTTGTCTGGAAAGTTTATGGCCAACCCAGTTACTGGATGCAACCCACTGTCCTTTATTCATACTCCTTGTTGGACTATAGATCTAAGGCATACACTGCCAGCACTTCTTGTATGTACTCCAGCTGGGAATGGGACTGAACTGTCTCCTTTTTTCCTCCCCCACCTCTGACCCTCTTTCAGGACTTTCTTTGTGTTCCTGGCCATCTGCCTGACATCCAGAGTTGCCTGCATTCTGACAAGAGAAAGTGGTTCACCTAGCTTCGGAACAACATTAGAGGTGCCAACACAAAGTAGACCAGATACACCATCCAAAATACCCCTCCATGGTTATTCCAAACCCAGGACTAAGCCAGGAGTTGTTCCAAAAATACATCACTATATTTTGGCCTGAGTGTCACTTCCCCACTTGGCAAGCTAGGGCTAGAGAAATTGAAACAGAGATTTCCTGTTAGCCTCTTTTATATTCACTCCTTTCAGATATATATCTTTTACTTGTCCCATCTCCAATATGACACAGTTGCCCCAGCTTTTACAATTCTTTGTAGAATATTGAGAAAGGACTAAACGCTCCACATTTTGTCTCTTACGTTCTCCAAAAGAATTGCAGCCAAACAGTTCTTTCATACTAAACAAATATTTTTCAGTTAATAAATAATCAACTGAATGAATTTATATTTTGTATATTTTTACTTTTATATTATGGTTCACAGAATTTCCTAACTATATATATTTGTGCTTTTTCTTGACCTAGTGCAATCATACCAATCCTTTGGGGTCCTCTCAAACTTTGAAACCTCTACTCACTATTCCATTTTGCTTGATGTTTTCTTATAAATTAACTATTAAAGCAGATACATTTTTACTACTTATTATGATTAATCAAAAATTTCCTTTATACATTATACAAAGCCTGACAATTAAGTTCACAAACTTGCCACACTGCCTTACTTGTCAGCACTGTATAGACAACTCAGTAAGGTTTCATAAGCTTGGTAAATCAGTGTCTCACAGCTGTGTTCCTGTCAACATGTGGTGGTGTCTGGCTAAATGGCATTCACCGTGATTGTTGTGTGTTTTTGTGTGCCATTATGAGAATGTTGGAACTTGCATTAAAGCAATGAACAAACCTTAACTTTCTTGTTAAACTTGGCAAGGGTGGAAGTGAAATCAGGGACATGTTAGTCCAAGTTGACAGGTATAATGCCATAAAGAAATCAGCAGTTTAAATATGGATTAAAGTTTTTCTGAGGGGAATGAAAGCATCACCGATGAAGAGAGATTAGGGCAGCCAGTAACGAGTAGAACTGAGAAAAACATTGCAAAAATTTGTTGACTTGTGCATCGAAACTGTCAGCTGACTATGGAAAGCATAGCAGACCAAGTAAACATCGATAGAGAAACAGAAAAATCTTAACTGAAAATCTTGGCATGAGAAAGGTGTGTACAAAAATGGTCCTGAAGGAGCTCACCGATGAACAAAAACAAGGAGGAGTCAAAGTTTGCCAAGACCTTTTGGAGAGGCAAAACGATATTTTTGGCCATGTTATCACTGGTCTTGAAACATGGGTGTACCAATATGAACCTGAAATAAAGTGTCCAAGTGTACAATGGAAGTGGGACAATTTTCCATGGTCAAAATGTTCTGTCAGTCCAAATCAAGAGTCAAAATAATGTCGCTAAACTTTTTTGATACCAGAGGGATTGTTCATTATGAATTTGTACCAAGTGAACGGTCAACTAAGTTGACTATTTGGAAGTGCTGAAAATGCTGTATGAAAAAGACAAAAATGACCTGAACTTTTCACCAACAATTCATGGCTCTTGCATCACAACAATGCACCATTTTCACAGGGCACAGTCTGTGAGGGAATTTTTAGCCAGTCAACAACTGTATTGGAACAGCCACCCTACTCACCTGATCTGGCCCCCAATAACTTCTTTACCCAAAGATAAAGGAAATATTGAAAAGAAGACATTTTGATGGCATTCAAGACATCAAGGGTAATATGATGACAGCTCTGATGGCCATTCCAGAAAAAGAGTTCCAAAATTGCACTGATGAGTGGACTAGGCCCTAGTGTTGGTGCATAGCTTCCCAAGGGCAGTACTTCAAAGATCACTGTAGTGATATTCAGCAATGAGGTATGTAGCACTGTTTCTAGAATGAGTTTGTGACCTTAACTGTCAGATTTCATATATATCTATTTAGAAATAGACTTAGTTGATACATGCTTCAAAATAAAAGGAGAATTTCTCTGAGAGAATGGAAGACATATATAAAAATATGAGCATTAATACATATAAGAAATAACTAGTAACAACTAAGTATTAATGCAAAAGATATATTCCATGGTGTTATGTCAATGTTTCTAAGATTTGATCAAGCTATTGTCAAACTTGGGTAAATGTGCTCATTTTCAAAAGGCTACCTTATGATTTTGTGCCTTTAACTTACTATTATTTGTGTACACTAACAGGCCCTCCCTAGTGCATGGGCACACTTATAGATATCCAGAACACATTCAGAAAGCATAAACTGATAACATGATCATTTTCCCTGACCTGGATCTCTTGAAGATGCTGTGAGGCATTTTGAGTAAGTTCGTATTATAGGAGGAAAAAAAAAAGTGATTTTTGCAGGTTGAGATCAGATCTTCCAGGAACTGGAGAAGCCAGTTCCTGGAAGGTTTTGAAAATGTTAGAATATCTGTACAGTGCCTTTCTGGCATGTCAGTAGAAATTGCGAAATATTATCACCACCATTAATTTATTTTTCTGACAAAGAAAGAGTGTACTTAAAAAAGTAAGAAAAGAAAGAGAAATCTTAATGATGGGTTCTTGAACATTATCAGTATTGCTGTAAATGAGCTTTTGTGCCAGAGTAGCCTGCTTGGTGCCAGGAACAATTCAAAAGCTTTACAATACAAAACGGTGAGGTTTTAACACAATGTTGTCTAGACAGAAATTGTGTGACAAAACAAACCATTATTGTAAAGTTAAAAAAAAATCACAAACACAAAATATACTATAATAAAGCATGCAAAATTACTTTTAATTACATTTGGTGCCAGATACTGAGCACTCCCCACCCCCAAGCTAAGCTATTTTTTACATTACTTCTGTTCCAAAAGATTTTTTTTTTCTTTTTATCAAGTAACTAACCTGGCCACAGCCAGTGATTTAAAACACAAGGGTTTTAGGCTGCAGTTTTACTGTGTCCAAATTCAGATTGGCCATCAACTCTTCAGCTCAGCTCTACCATTGCCAGTTCTTCAATATACCTGTGTTGGGGAATTTAGGCCCACACCCTGCCAAGACCAGGGCCAATTGTTTCATAAGTTGGCAAGTCTGAGCGCTGCTGTAAGTCAGGACAGTGTCCTAGCAACCGAGTGACTCACCTCTTAAA
>PVKE010011930.1:0-39271 GCA_004027555.1 Craseonycteris thonglongyai | reverse complement strand
TAAAGAACTAGGTTAGATTTCAAAGTGTAAAGATGAAATGCATTATACTTTGGGAGAGCAATTTTCAAACTGTTTGGTTATAGGACCGTTTTGTAGTCTTAAAAATTATCAAGGACTCCAGAAATACTTTCTTTACCTAGGCTATATTGTATTAATATTTGAAATGACAACTGAGAAGTGTTTAAGCAGATGACTAGACAAGCACATTTTCCATTATCTTTCAGAGTAATGTCACACATATCTCATGCAGGGCCTCTCGTAAACTCTACTCCACATTGTGAGAGGATAAGAATAAAAAAGAACAAATGATGTCTTAGAATGTGTGTGAAAGTAGCTTTGATCCTGCAGAACCCCTTAAAAATGGTCTTAAACATCCAAAGGGTCCAGGAGAAGGCTTTCAAAATAGTTGCTTTGGTACATGATGTCATTTCCAATTCAAAATCAAAGAATTAAAAAAATAAACGTATTTGTCAACCCCTCCCCCAAAACATACTTCCAATGCCACTCCACCCCTTTAGTCTTTTTTTTTTTTTTTCAATTCAGTTGTCGTATCAAAATAATCACTGGCAATAAATACTCAACACTTGAGAACAAAGGAAACTGGTTATTGGTTGTCTACCAATACTCATTCTCCCCTTTCATAATAGAACTTCCAAATTTCAGCTAGGAACATGCCCACCTAGCACAAAGCTATATTCCCCAGAACACCTTGCAATTTAGTGTGGTCACATGACTAAGGTCTGGATCACTGGAATTTAAACAGATGCACATCAGTCCTGCATTCTACCTTTAAAAAGACTGGGAGGCTTTCCCTGGGTCTCTTCTCTTTCCACTGGTTGAAAGATAGCAATAAGTTGACCATAGGTTTAGAATGGGAGAACTGCCCCCTCAGTTCTCAGATGCGCATTACTGGGTTGTTATGCGATGGGTAAGTAGCTCCCATTTTATTTTAGCTTTTTGTCTGTTACTTCTAACCACTATAAGAGTGTCCAAAGTATTCAAAAGAGGTTTCCAGCCTAAGTAATGTAGAGTTTTCACACACACACGCACACAATCACACATACAATGTGTATTATTACATTTAAAAAATTCAGAACAAATAAGGGAAAAGTTACAAAAGACTGAATCTCAGGAGAGAGAAAAAGGTAAGACTTGACTTATTTTTCAGAATTAGTAGTATATATTTGTTGTTCAGGTAGTTAGTACCCACGTTCTAAAAGCCAGCTGAATACCCCCAACAAAATTTTTATTTGGGCGCAGACATATATCTGAACAAATTCAGAAATATTTCCCAAGGGAAAAGGCATAGCCTTATCTAGACCTACGCTAGAGCCACCTTCTGTGAGAAAGCTGGCTACCTACATACACCCAGGGTTGGCAAAGTTGATGGCCACTGTTCCTTGCATAGTGGACTGGTCTCTGCCTTCCTGACAGCCCCAGTAATGCAGCCCTGATCTAAGGTAAACATGACCTAAAAGGAGCTATGGCAACAAAGCAGGGACTGTGGGTTACAGCTGAAGTTCACAAATATCAGTCCTGCCCACTCATGCCCAAGGATCCAGCTGCCTTTGGAAATTGGAGAAAAATAAAAATAAGTTTAATGAGTATTTTATCAAGCTAAATATGTTCAATGAATAGCTCTGTTCTTCAGTTGAGATTATGTCCTTCCTAGAAAAAGGAATTGACTATTAATGTAGTAGCCTTTTTAAAAATGTATTTTCTTAAAAATTCAAAAGTGGGCAGCCCAATGCCAGTTTCCCGATGTTGAAGTGCATCCTTTTGGACCCTGAAGTCTGAACATTTAGAAAACATGGTTCTAGGGTCCACAATTTGTGTCTCCACTTGTTTTCTTATTTTTAACCTATGCCATTGGATGCCTGCCTTCTCATACAACAACTTAAGTTTAGAATTAAACAATTTAAGCAGACATAGAAGGAAATAGTGGTAATTATCACACACACATATATTTGAGGCAAAGCTTTTTAGTGGTTTATAGATAATGAGACAGGAAATCCAACATTTACTTTCAATCTATTACTAAGAAAGATGAGAATCACTTTTCCTAGTCACAATTTTAAATACACCATGTCTTTTTTCATAAACTGTTATGAACTATACTTGTCTCTTCCACCCCCAAATTCATTGTTGAAGCCCTAATCACTAATGTAATGGATATTGGCCCTTTGGGAGGTAATTGAAGTGTCATGAGGTACTAAGGGCAGGGCCCTAATTCAAAATGATTGTGATCTTAGAAGAAATGAGAGAAAGAGAGATTTCTTCACCATGTGAGGACACACAGAGAAGGCCACCATATGCAAGTGAAATTTCACTAGAACACTGCTGAACCATCATTTTGGCCTTGGCAGCCTCTAGAGCTGTGAGAAAATAAATTTCTGTTTTCTAATCCATTGGTATGGTATTTTGTTATGGTAGCCAAAGCTGACTAAGACAAAGGCCTTCAACAGTTTTAAATTGCCTCTTAAAATCAAATGAAACTTAATCATAGACTTCAAAGGTCATACATAATCAAGAAGCTTTTCTTATCTATTCTTCCCCAATCATTCTCAAAAAACATACCAGCATAAAACAAATCACAGAAAGCCCTATATGTCTGATTGTAATTCAGGTCTAGTCAGGACAACTTTATAAAAGAAACAAGAATTAACCCTTCTCTCATAGTTTACACACATTATTGCACATTATTTCTCCCACCTGAAAATCTCTTCTTTTCTTCCTTGTATTTAATAAAAAAAATAGATGCCTTCCTTTTCTATTTATATAAGTTTCAGACATCACCAGTTTAAATCTAGCACTTAACCAATGATCTACTTTCACTATAAAACTGTTAATTTAATATTATTTAGTATATATATTTACTCTTATAACATGACTTTACAGAACCATGTGTGAGTACACAACACACTAAATAGAAGAGACAACGTAATTCAGTTTTTTGTTTTGTTTTGTTTTTTCAGTAAGACTGGAGGAAAGGGGGAAGAATAGACACAAGCCATATTAAGCTAATGGCGAGTCTATGGTTCCAAGAAAATGTTATCAATTACTGATTCAGTGAAGACCCTGGCCAATATGTGTACATTTAAACAATTGGCTATCAATCTACTTTGTTGGTGGAAAAAAAAAAAAAAGATAAAATTTGCTAAAAATTCTCAGCAGCTTTGTGTATCTTACACTCAATAGTTTGGTGGTTACCTGGAGAGGGGGTGGAGGGGGGAGGGTGAGTTGTGGGGGGAGGTGGGAGTGGGCACCAGATATATGGTGGTGGAGTGGGACCTGATTCTGGGAGGTGGGCACATAATGCAATGCTTGGGTGATGTGATGTGGACTTGTACATCGGGAAACTATCTAATTGTTACCAACCAATGTCACCCCATTAAATTTAACAATAATAAAAAAAAAAAAGGACAAGTGACTATGAGCTCAAGAAGGCAACATA
This sequence comes from Craseonycteris thonglongyai, assembly GCA_004027555.1. Lineage (NCBI taxonomy): Eukaryota > Metazoa > Chordata > Mammalia > Chiroptera > Craseonycteridae > Craseonycteris > Craseonycteris thonglongyai. The sequence goes on along the minus strand of PVKE010011930.1, from coordinate 35,817 downwards.
GTGCAGAGATGACATTAAGCTGATTGATTTTTAAATTTCATCCTGCAAACCAAAAGCTCTCAGGAGATGCATGGATGATAGTTATCAAAACTTAAATGCAGCTTTCAAATATGTATGTGGACTAGAGGCCACTCTAAGTTAAGAAACAGTAATCTCTTCTACTTATTTTAAGACACCGAGAAGGCAGAAATTGATGGGGATAAAAAATAAAAGAGTCTTAACAGAACTAAATGTTTTTTGGTTAAAGCAGGCATTTTCAAAGGATGTTTGGTGGACCAAAAGCATCATCTGGGAACTTATTACTAGCCCATAACAGTGAGGCTCAACAATCTGTATTTTATCCAATTCTCAAAGTGATTCTGTATATACTCAATTTTGAGAACCACAAAATTAACTAAAGGCATAAAGTAATGTCTTTCTGGATATTCCATCAACAGAGTCTTAAGTTCTATCATGACAGACAATTCACATTTCTTTCCTTTTTTTTTGCCAAAGATCTATATTAAGTACTTCCAAGGTTTGTCATTAAATGTAATTGAGATTGCCCTTCGGGAAAATTAATTTGATACTAAAAAATAAAACTGTACTACATGGATAAAACTGCAGAACATTCTGTTATTTTAAATAAACCAGATGCAAAAAAAATCATGTGATTTATGATTCCACTTACAGGAAATGTTCAAGAAAGGCAAAACTATAGAGACAGAAAGTGGATCAGTTGTTGTCTGGGGATGGGGGTGGAGAGTAACAGGAATTGACTGCAAACCAACAAATGGGAGGGAACTTTTTGGGGTAATGTAAATGTTATAAAAGTGGATTGTGGTGATAGTTACACAACTTTGTAAATTACTAAAATCATTAAATTGTATACATGAAACTTACATTTTATAGTATGTGTATATATAGTATGTGTGTTCTATAGTATAGTATAGAATTAGTTTCCTGGGATTGCTATAACCAAGTCCCACACACTGTGTGGCTTAAACACACAGAAATTGATGGTCTCAATTTTGGAGGCTAGATACCCAAAATCAAGATGGCAGCAGTGCCAAGTTCCCTCTGAAATGCATACAGAGCATTCTTTCATGCCTCCTTTAGGTTCTGGTATTGACCTGCATTCCTTGGCATTCCTTGCTTACAGACACAACACTCAAATATCTGTCTTCACTGTCACATGAACATCATACTGCATTTAAGGGACCACTCTACTCCAGTATGTCCTCTTTCTTAACTAATTACATCTGCAACAATCTTATTGCCAACTAAGGTCACATTGTGAGGCACTAAAGGTTATGACCTCAGCTTTTTGTTTTGGTGGGGGGATATAATTCAACCTAAATAGTATGCAAATTATTCCTCAAATGAATCTGTTAAAATAAACTAAGAAGATTTCCACACAAAAGTTCCTATGATACTTAAACATATGCTATTAAAAATATCTCCCTTTAAAAAAAAAATAATAATTCTTGGCAAGCAGTGAGTTACTACCCATTTCCTACAAAGACACACCATGGTGATGCCAATTCATAAACTCAATCCTGCTAGATAAGGACATTTACCACCTAACAAACATAGATCAAACATCAGTGGTAAATTTTAATTCCCACAGTTAGCAAAAGAAAGAAATGAGCAGAGAAGAAGGACATGGTAAAGAATGGAATGCATTTTAAAAACTGGGGAGGCTGGGATGGCTCAGTGAGTTAAGCGCTCACTTTGCAGCCCTGGGGACCCAGGATCAAATCCCAGCCCCGGCCCGTGTAAACCCATATGCTGAACTGGGCACTCACCTGTTCAGTTCTCACCAGGGTGAGACCCTGGCCCAGTTCCTGCCCTGTGCAGCTCCTCCCACCTGTGGAATGAAACTATGTGGAAAAACCAATGATGTGCAACTATGGAGACTGTTCTGGGCCCTCCCCCTTTCTCAATGTCTCTGTCTCTGTATCTTTCTCTCTCTCTGTCAAAAACAATAAAAATAAATCTTTTTTTTTTAAATATTTATTTATTTTATTTTTAATTGTTGTTGTTTTTTTTTTTTACAGAGAGAGAGATACAGGGACAGAGAGAGAACTGAACTGGGGGAGCTCCCAGCTCAGCACATGGTTCCGCACTGGCCGGGGCCGGGATTCGATCCTCAATCCCCGGCAATGCAAAGTGAGCACTTAACCAACTGAGCCATCCTGCCTTCCCCAAAAATAAATCTTTAATTAAAAAAAATTATTGTGCAGTATCTACTGTGCATGTAGAGTTGGCAGACATAGCCACAATTTGCAGCAGAAGCCAGCAAGTACATAAAGAAGGCATCTCACTCTAAATTCTGTTAATGAACTAGGACTAGGATACTCAATTTAATCTAGTCAATTCTTTATTTTCTCATTTCATCCATTTATGAGCTTTCTTGCATGTTTGTTTAATTTTTGATTTTGTTGTTATTGCTCGTTTTGGCCTGTTTTTAAAAATTCCTTCTTTGTAACAGATCTATTCCTATCAGAAGAAAATTACATTTGGGTTTTCTTTTTACAGTTTTTGAAATCATAAATACCATCAGGATTGAAGAGTACTGGTAAAATAGAAAGCCATCACACTGCCTATGAATACAGTCACTGCTAAATAAATCAATGCTATTGAAGAAGGACTATCTCATGACTTAATACACTATCCATAACATCTCTAGTTACAACTACAGTATCCTGTCTTTAACACTAACTTTGTAGTATTTTTAACAGGTTGTTTTTAGAAAGTTTCTTCCATAACAATATCAACTTCTAATATATTTTATAATTTACTTATTTATAATGTTTATCATATACCATCTGTTTTTCTGAATATAATATAACCTACCAGAACAACAATCTCTGTTATTTTATTCACTGACAAATGTCTGAAGTGCCAAGAAAAGTGAATGGTATACACTATACACTCAAGAAAAATCTATTGGCTATGGTGAAAAGTCTTTGCATTATGAATCAAAATTCCCTAACCTTTTCTCCTGCCTCCTCCACCACCTCAGGTAACATCTGACTTTGACCTGATAGACCTAGGACAATTTCATCCTAACTGACCTGCTCTCTTTAACATTGTACGCTTTCTTTTATGAGGTTCTATGTACACTTTACTTTTCCCTCTATAGATAGATCATGAGATAGAAGAAATTTAAAATAAAAGGAAGACCAAAAATCTTTTTTGAGGTCTCATAGTTCAGGATAGAGAAAAACTGTTCTGAAAATACAAAGTTCTGGCTTGACAAAGCTTCTGTTGAGATCTAAAGGTTCCTTCTGAAAGACCAAATACAAAAGACTGACTATTGAACTAATCTTCACAAAGCAATTAGATTTACTATGTCTTAGATTTAAAATTTTCTACATTTTTTTTATTTCTTTGTGAAATAGCACTGATTGCTAAATATACTTTGAAGCCTAAGCCCATAAAGCAGTGATTCTCTGACTGTCACCAGCATCAAAGTCAGAGCCTTTCTGACTGTCAGCATCAGAAAGGCTTGTTAAAACACAGCTGGTCTGGCTCTTACCTGCAGAGTATCTGATTGAGTAGGTCTGGGGGAGAAGCCCAAGCACTGGCATTTCTGTAAGTCACCTTGTGATGCTAAAGCAGATGATCCTGGAATCACATTTTGTGAAGCACTAGTAAAATTCCAGTACCAAGTTTATGTTTAATTTCCTTTTCCTCCTGGAGTCTCTAAGATTTCCCATGTGAAAGGGCACATCCATGATGCATCTGAAGCATGAGTTAAGCAAACCTCCACAAATTAAGAAGAAAAAGCATTACAAATGCATGAGATTCATCAGTCCCCCATCCAAATCCCTTGAGAGTACACAAAAAAAAAACCTTAATGGGCTTCTTGAAAGTCTACATATATCTCTTCAGCCTCTTTTAATTGAACTTGGACCACACTTACGATGAACAGCAAATATCGGGAGTAGCTGCAAACCAGTGAATGAAGTCTAGTAGTTGATGGTCATTGAAGCTCTTGGCCCAGCTCTAGTTTAGTCTCAATTATATATATATATATATATACACCAAAATTACAGTGATAATTCCAACTTTTCAGGGTTATAATGAAGGTAAAACTAGATTATGCAAAAATATACAGACTTGTATATATTTTTGAAATGTCGATACAGGGAAGACCTGTAAATTAATAATTTTCTGTAATTTTATTTCTGAATAAAATAAGATCATCTGCCAGTTGACTCACTAGAAATAATCTTACCACCCAAAACCTATATTTCCTTCCCTATCTAAGGTAGCTTTTCACTACCTTAGTAAAAGCTTAACTTTTTTTTTAGATTTATTTATTGTTTTTGACAGACAGAGAGAGAAAGAGAGAGAGAGAGAGATACAGTCAGAGACAGAGAGAAGGGGGAGGGCCCAGAACAGTCTCCATAGTTGCACATCATTGGTTTTTCCACACGGTTTCATTCCACAGGTGGGTGGGGCTGCACAGGGCAGGAACTGGGCCAGGGTCTCACCCCGGTGAGAACTGAACTGGGAGCACTCCCCAGTTCAGCATATGGGTCCACACGGGCTGGGGCCAGGCCAGGATTCAATCCTTGGTCCTCGGGGCTGCAAAGTGAGCGCCTAACCCACTGAGCCATCCTGGCTTCCCCAGCTTAACTTTTAAACCTCAAATTTTATGCCACCTGATGAGCTTCACTTAAAAAAAAAAAAAAAAAAAAAGAATTGATTGATTAAGTTAAAATTTCCAATACTTTCCTTAGATTTTAAACAATATACTTGTCATTTTATTAAATCTAAATAGTTAAATGCTGTCCTATATATATTTATTTTCTTCACACAGATTCTTATATCAACTAAAATATCACATCTTGAAATATTCATTGGACAGTCAATGGATTTCTGGAAGTTATAAATTTATAAACAGCATAAAATTTTATAAAACAAGTTATTAATAATGATTTTATGGTATATTAGAATCTTAAATGAACCAATTTCAACCCAGATAATGGAAACAAGATTTCCCTCCATGCAAATTTACCAGAAATCAAAACATTCTAAATTTAATTCTCCTGTATGGATAGCTAATCAGTAGAATTAGTTGTCAAACTGGTGCAGCATCAAGAGGGGAAAAAGAGAGAGAGAGAGACAGAGAAAAAGAGAGAGAGCGATAAAGTGTTTTGGAGGTGGAGAGAGCTGAGCTTAATAGGAGGAAGTTGGAGAAAGGCAGCAGTGATAAGCTAAACTGAACTATAGGTGAGCTACTTTTACTGTTAGAACAGTGATCATAAAATCAAAGTATACTGTTTGGAAGACAGTTTTTCTTTGATTGGGTTTTTTTGCACATTTAAATGCATTAAATTTTACATAAAATAAAATATGTGGATCTTAAGTATCTGATACTAAAACCATAATCAGAAACACAACTATATAGATAGTCTCACATATATAGAGATAATTTAATCACCACAGGAAGATCCCAAGGGCTTCTTTCCAGTCAATAGCCACTACTCACAGACACCAGTGGAGAATCGTGCTTCCCTGTTCAATCTCCCACTCAACACAAAACAGGATTTTTCTCGCCAATGCACTTATTAAAACTACATAGGTGACTAAGATGCTTGATTCTTATTTCACAATTTCAAAAACTCTGTAATGATACAAACTCTATAAACAATAAACAATATTAAACTCCAGTTTTTCATATATTGTAAACCAACATCAGAACTTTAGTTAAGCCAACAATTGACATGTGAATAAGTAATTATCATTAATTTAATTATAAGACAAATTTATGTTTACAGCTCTGTTCTTTCTGGTTCATATATTGCCTTTTTTTGTATGTGTGTAATGTTCTATTTGAAAGAATTGATTCCATGTGCTTGCTTTGGCAGCACATATACTGAAAGAATTGATTCTTTTCGCAAATAATTTTAAAACTACTGCTTTGCAACATACCTGAAAGGAAAAAAACAAAAGCAAACCATTGTGCTTTTTTGCAATTGTGTCCACTGTTGGAAAAATCACAATTACAAGAGGCAACTGTAACTGAAAATATTCCTTGTAATGCATAGAAATCTCCCTTTCTGTTAATATCTACACATTCAATTCTGTTTCTACTTCATCTACTCCAAAGAGCAACACAAAGAGTTAGTTTGCTAACATATTGCCCTAGAATATTCTCTCTCTCTCATAGATCTTTACATTCTCAAATTCTAAAATGACAATATGATACCAAATGGTATAGCCAATACAATTGCATTTTGTAAATCAACATAGTAACTTTGCATGGTACAGAAACAGCTCTGCTGTAACGCTGGAGTCTTCACATTTAAGCACTGACAAGCAGATCGACTTAACGTGTAGTAGGTACTCACTAGTTGTTACTGATGATATGATGTAATGACAGTGTGAGTAATTAAAATTAAACCCTTATTCTACAAACAAGAATGCCATCATTCACTTACAATATTCAACCTTAATTAGGTTCATAATTAATATAGAGTTATACTTTAAAAATAGAACTTTATGTCTCAAGTTCTACTGAACAGTCAGTCCTTTCAAATAGAAGAGTCAGTCCAAGATGATATGGCTTAATGGCTAGATATTCCTTTTTGCTGAGTTAAAGAGCACTAGAAATTTAAATGTGCATGAAAAGCTACCTTTTCCCTAGCCTAGAATGTTGTCAGTTATTTGACATTTAAACAGCACCAACATATTCAGTGACATTAAATAACATGGTATGCTTAAGGAAATAAATCTTCTAGGGACAGCCAAGAGATTAACAATGTATAATAATTAATTCAATTAATATAACTTGAAGTTCTTATCATGTCCAATGAATATACAGGTGTTTTATGTTTTAAAGCTAATTCAAACATTAGGACTAAGATAAAATACCTTCATTTTCATATAAAATCTTAATGAGATCATTCTTATAATTAATTTGAATTTTTACTACACCATATTTTCTTGAAATTAGGCATATGGTCATGCTCAAAAAATGTGCAAAGATTATAATACATAACTAAGAAAACAGATTTCTCTCACTTCTTATAAGTGAGTGAAATTTTAATTTGTAAATGATTTACAAATCAAAACTGATGCTCTTTCTACTATCTTGCATTAATACTCTGCTGTTCTTTAGCAGTGTTCTATTTCATTAATAATGTCACATTTAATTATAATCCTACTTATCTTTAGCAATACAGACTCATTATATAATGTTCACATCTATAATTATGGTAGGTTTCCAACCCATTATGTGTAAATGAGGGTATCAAAAATAGTTAAAACAAAACACACCTGTGTTCTTAGGATGCCTGAGTCTCTCGCCAGATGCTAAGTAAGCTCTGCAAATGCACATCAGAATTAAACAGAGGGACAGGTATGGCCATACATAGCATGAGTTCTATTCCTTACTCTGCCAAGTCTTAAATTCATCAGTTACCTTCCAATACTAGTTTGAGATGAAAAAACAGTACCTTAATTATTCTTACTCAAAAAATTCCTGATATACAAATTAAAAAAAAAAAACCAAACAAACAAAAAACACAGGGGAAGCCAATTTCAATCTAAAGTCATACTATGGTGTTTCCCCTAAAGTAAGACATCCCCCGAAAATAAGACCTACTTACAGTTTTGCCTCTCACTGAAATACGTATAAGGCATCCCCCGAAAATAAAATCTAGCGCATCTTTGGGAGCAAAAATTAATATAAGGCACTGTCTTATTTTCGGAGAAACAGGGTATAAGACACTGTCTTATTTTCGGGGAAACAGGGTAATTAGTTAGAGAAGAAGTATTGGTTTTTCAAACTAACAGTGAAATCGTTGCTTTTAAGAACAGTAGTATATTATTAAATATAATATGAATGAATAAGCCTCTTCAGAATGCAAGATGGAGACACCTTCAGGTTAAATTAAGTAGAGAAGATCTGTTGTAAGAATGTCCATGGTCTCACACAGAGCTAGATTTTCATCTCAGTTAACAGCTTAGTTAGCAACTCTAACCCTTGTATTTTACTCGCCATTTCAACTTTTATGGTCCCTAGCCCTACTAACTGTTTTCTTTTAAATCTCTTCCCACTTTATAACTTATGGTATTTGTAGTATAGACCACAGATACTCATGGATTCTACCTTCTCTTATTCCACTGTATACTGCTCCTGAATTCAATATCTCCAAGAGAGATTTGTTTACTAGTTCAATAAAAGGTTTTTGTTGGGGTAAGATCATGCCCAAACTCAATACTTCTAAAGAAAGCGATACGTTCTTTTCCTTTCCTAGTTCATTAGATTGACATTAATCAAATAATTACTAAAAGGCACAATGAGTACTTTAAAACTGGAATAAAAAAATATGGGCAACCTATTAGATGGTGAGGAGAAGCAACTACTATGTCTTTGAAGGGACATTCTGAATCCTTTCAGAGTTCAGAGGATGGATCCTGAAAGACACCTTCAAATGACCGTGTCTTCTCATTAAGCCCCTTTCACTCACAGCAAATTTCCAATGTCTGTTCTAATGTTGAAGAATGAAAACATCCCAGATATAAATAGCTATCAAGGTGTTTATACTGTGTATTGGTTTCTTCATCAACTGGCTATTCTTAGCTTCTGATGGGGTAACCCTATGAGCTCTGCCCGCCTTTTGAAGTTCTTTACTCTATAGCTGCCAAGTGAGTCTTCTTTAGAATATCTGACCAAGGTCAAGGTGAGCCTCTAAGCAAGCTGATCGTCAATTTTTATAGAATGTTAGTTATATCCAAATAACCTACTTCTTCTGCTTCTAAAATAAAATACCTATTGACCAACCTAAGATGACAGTTTTCTTCTGACAACAAATAGGGTAGAATTTATCCAGTATTTCAAGTTCATCTCAAAAGAAATTGGCTGAAATATAAATCTATAGTCTGGAAGACATATAGGAAAGTCGTGTCTTTGAATGCAGCATCTCCTCAACAATTTTCCATCAGAGTATATAATGTATATTAAAAAAATATTTAAAATGTTTTTTCTTTAAAGATTTATTTTATTAATTTTGACAGACAGAGAGAGAGAGAGAAAGAGACAGAGAGAAGGGGAGGGCCCAGAGCAGTCTCCATAGTTGACAGCATTAGTTTTCCATATAGTTTCACTCCACAAGTGGGCGCGGGGATGTGCAGGGCAGGAACTGGGCAGGGAGCCTCCAGCATAGGCCCCGGTGAGAACTGCACTAGGGGCACTCCCCAGTTCAGCATATGGATCTACATGGGCCAGGCCCAGGATTTGATTCTCGGTCCCCAGGGCTTCAAAGCAATTGCTTAACCTGCTGAGCCATCCCAGCTTTCCCTTAAAATGTTTTACAATCATTAGACCATTTTATATCTTCTTGAAGTAATGAAGCAATAGAGGCATTTGTTTCTTGGTGAAAGAAAATTTGATTAAACCTTTTTAGGTGAAAATTGAAGTCCACTGTTTATGTTATACAAAATCATGTAGAATTATTATTTTTTTAGAGCTAGAAAAACTCTTAGAATATATGTAGTCTAATATTTTTCACTTTATTTTCTAATAAAACAATAGTCTAGATTATTTGATTTCTCACAAAAAGCCATGGGTACTAAATATATTTTAAAATATTGCATATTTTCTCACCTTTTCTCTACTTCGAATTAACTCTCTCTTCATCTAGTAATTCCTATTCCTATGCTAAAACTCAATCGAGTCCACCAACTTGGCCAACAACTGCTTTCATTTAACCAAAGAAGGTAGTTATTTCATCTTCCTTGATTCAAGAATACTGCTCATTTGCCTATTATACCATGTATATAGTAAGATATTATTGTAGCATATGTCAGCAAAACAATCTTCAATGTAATAACTAGCTTGTCTATACTGATAGTCTATTCATCTTAAATATGTATCTTTGATAAAAAGAAGAGGAGGATCTATAAATGTCATGAGTTACTAAATGCTTTCCAGAAATGTACCTGTTGAGCATTAGTATTTTTAGTAGAAACAAAATTCATTCACCTTTTATATAAAAAACACAAAGTTTCTTTAAGGCATATTAGCAATACACAGTATGTTTAATATAGTTTTAAGGACTTAACTTTGAAAGAATAAGACCTATCAACATATCTCACATAAGCTACTGAGTAATACTCAGACAGTAACTGCTTTTGCAGTTATCAGAGACTAACAATAAGATTACATATTAGGTATATAGCAACAAATTTTATAGCACCACTCTGCTACTCCCTCTCTGATATATTAAATGCAAATGGCATGGCCCTGTGTCTGGTAGAGGTCCACTTACTGTCAGCTCTGGTTCTATCTAGGTCAGCCAAGAGGGCATCTATCTTTAGAAGATAATTCACTTTGTCTTTTTCTCTTCTCTCTTAAACTACTGAAGCAACTACTACACTAACCAGATGTAGTTTTTAATGAGTCTGTACTTATGAGGATTCTCAGAGTCCCCACTTTAAAAAATTAAAAAAAAAAAAAAAATATATATATATATACACACACACAGACACACACACACATATACACTTTTATATATTATATATGTACTTTTCAAAGCCTGTTTGATAGTGATATCCTTAAAAATAAATAAATAATAAATAAAAAAAACAAACCAGATACTTCCTAATTAGGAAAGAGAACCTTAATGATTGAAAAAGTCAAAGAATTAAGTAGAAGTTTAAATTTAATTAAAAGAATATATATTTATTTGTTCCTGAGGAAGCATCTTGTTAAAATGCTGTTATATAAACAATGAGTCAGTACCCACTAGAATTCCTTTCAGAGTTTTCCCTACACACTTTTCATTTCCAAAACTGCTAAAGAACTGTCTCCTTTCAGAGTGGAGGAGGTATGTAAATGAAGTCTTCCATTGCAGAATGTTACACTGAGCATTGTACCTTCCCACTAACAACAGAAAGAAGAAAAGAGGAAAACAGAAACCAAGGAAATGCAGATTCAGGGACGATAACGGCATTGAAGTACTCCACATGGTCCATGAGATTGGGGGCATTTGGGATGGGATAGGAAGGAAGGAAGGAAGGAAGGAAGGAAGGAAGGAAGGAAGGAAGGAAGGAAGGAAGGAAGGAAGGAAGGAGAATTACAATGAAGTCAACATTTTTATAAAGTTGGAAAAGAAAAATCAACTAACAAAATGCTACGTTCTGATGTAAGCTTTTTTCTTGATTTACTTAAGTTTCAGGTTAAGAAAATTTGAAAGTTTACATTTGAAATAGTACAGAAAGTGGTAGAAATTATTAAAATAGTAAAAGCAATAGTATAGAGTTAAGAAATAAACTTTGCATATTAATAAGGGATGCTGGAGTGAATAATTCCCAAGACATAACTTCTATTCAATACCTTGTTTGGTTATGCAAAATCTTTAAACATTGAATTGACTTTTTCCTGGAATTAACTCATATGGCAAAGCGTATTTAAAAAGAAGTAGCACAACATCTAAATGTCAGAAGAAACAAACAAACAAAAATGTTTCATTGAACTTAGTATTTTATCATTGATTTTGACATGAACATGGTTACTTTTAAATTGAAAATGGGCTGTGGGAAAAAAAAGCTCACAACTTGCCTGTAACATCATGGGAAGGACTAAATTTGAAATTAATGATTATTTTCTCTAGCACAGCTACATTGCTCTTAAAAATGTTTTTGAATCGAATATAAGTATATGTACATATGTGTGTATGTGTGTGTGTGTGTATTCACATGTATACATATATTCAAACATTCAAAAGCTACTAAAGGATATACACTGCAATGTCTTTTGTCTCATCCCCATTCCCAGAAGTTGATTTCAACCCCTAAATAAGACACATCTACTGCCAATTACCAGGTCTGGCTTTTCCCAAGTTCAGCTGTGTCTCTCTGTGACTTTATATATCACTTGTGCCTGAATCCCCAGTGTTGGCGCTCTCCTGTCTATAGACACTCCTGTTAACTTGACAGAGATGTACACTGTTTGGCTGGACTTTTCTTGGTGAATGTACATTCTAAACAGTTTCTCTATCCCCTCTTGCCACATTTTACTTGCGGGACCTATAACTAGGTCCATGTTGGTATGGGTGGATCAAGCTTAAGGCTAATTGAATCATAACCAAACTTTTCCAAGTGAGAATGGCAAAGCATAGGCTTATTCACAAAATAATGTTTAGCACTTAAAATCTGAACACATCTACGCATTCTATAGAGTCAGGTTGGAATGGGAAAAGCCACAGTGATGGTACACTCACCTGAGCTTCCCATAATTAACACACAAACTTTCACTTCAGAAACACAGCTCAAATACTTTCTTTCAAAGTAATTTGATTTGTTTTTCTTATGGGAAAAAGTAAAGCTCGATCAAGGGTTGGGCTGGATCAAATATTAGCTCTATCTCTTTTTAGCTACATGAAGTCAGACAAATTACTTAAGTCCCTAAGCAAGAACTTTCTCAAATATAAAATAGGAATCATCTTCATCATTATCATCTACTTCATATGATTGTTCTGAAGACTAAATATTAATAGGAGAATATATGAAAAGTGCTTAAAATCGTGCTTGGCTTAAAGTACCATATTATCCGGCGTATAAGATGACCGGGCGTATAAGACAACCCCCTAATTTTACAGTTAAAACATAGGTTTAGGCCTATATTTGCTGCATAAGACTACACCCCCACTTCCGAGGCTGTAGGCTTATACAGCGAATATAAGCCTAAACCTATGTTTTAACTGTAAAATTAGGGGGTCGTCTTATACGCCCGGTCATCTTATATGCCAGAAAATACGGTATTACTAAATAAATATTAGCTAAATTTATTTAAATATATGGGAATTTTAATGGTAATTGGGAAAGAAAATTAATTCTGTGTTTAGAAGTGAAGCAAGAAAATAAAAAACATATTTTAAATATATTTTTATTTATTTATTTTTATTTTTGACAGAGAGAGAGAGAGATACAGAGATTGAGAGAGAACTGAACTGGGGGAGCTCCCAGTTCAGCACATGGGTCCACACGGGCCGGGGCCGGGATTCGATCCTCAGTCCCCGGCGATGCAAGGTGAGCGCCTAACCCACTGAGCCATCCCGGCTTCCCCTAAAAACATATTTTAAAGACTTATTTTATTGTTTAATTAAGAGGAGAGAGAGAGAGAGAGAGAGAGAGAGAGAGAGAGAGAGAGAGAGAGAGAGAGAGAGAGAAGGCTGAGGGCCCAGAGCAGTCTCCATAGTTGCACATCATTAGTTGTGACACAGTTTCATTCCACACAGGTGGATGGGAGGTCATGTGGGGCAGCAGGAACTGTGACTGGGGCTTCCCACATGGGGCTTTTCACATGCAAGCCAAACCTTTGCTGCCATTTGGGTGGTCACCAATTGTGCCACAGTTCAGCATGTGGGTTTGCATAGGTCAGGGCTGGGACTCGTAACCCAGACCTTCTGGTTGCAAGGCAACTGCTCAACCAGTTGAGCTATCCTGGTATACCCAAGAACAGTTTCAGTTATCAGAAAAATCTCATAAAAGTAATAAGACTGTTGTGGTGGAAATATTAATAGTAATTGGTAACTCTATGCCAGGCATTATAGTATAGGTATTTTATGTATATCATCTCATTTAAACACTCAATGAGTACAAGTTTATTATTCTAACCATTTGAGATGGAAAAACTAAAGTCCACTGAGTGGCCCCAAACTGTAACAGTTGAAAGCCGCCGGGCCTGAGTTTGAAGGGCTGGCAGCCTGAAACAAGCCCCATCACGAGACTTCCAGCCTCTTCCTGCTGTATACCCGATGCATTTCATTCTCTTCTTCTCCAGCCCGGTGAGGGCAGTAAAAAAGTCCTTTCCTCATTTATTGCGCATCACATGGGAAAGGCTTTCTCACAAACTGTAGTTGAGGCAGGAAAATAAATGTGGATTCAGCAGATTAACTTTCAGTGCAGATTTCAATGACTAGGGTCTCAGACTATTACATTTGGAATTTCATAACCACGTTCTAGAGAAGAGCAGCAGCTGCTGCAGGCTCCCAAGCTGCAAAGCAACAGCAGTCGTAGCATCTGGACCAACAGCTACCAAAGCTACATCAGTAAATAAAGTGAAAGTCCCCATGCAATCAGACCAGTCAAAATCTTCTCCCCAAGCCCGCTATGGGTGGCTCAAAAGTACCTACACAAGAAAAGCAAATGATATAGACCTATATTTGTTTAATATCTGTTTAAGGCAGGGAACTATGACCTTTGCTCTCTATTGGTGGAATGGATGCTAATACGGCCAGCTGGAAGTTAATGAAGATTTTAATTGAAACACACATAACTACCTACCATTGACAGGTGGGGGAAAGCAAACCAAAGAGTCTTTCTAAGTTATCTAATGAGCACCCAGCGTGGCTCAGGTTTCTACAAATGATTCTCCATTAGCCTGGGCTTGTTTTGCAAACAAATATTCAAAAAGAATACCTTCCAGCTCTCGTACATTTGGCACTGTCTCTCAATACCAGCTCAATTAGCTAATGTGAAATATAAAGTGTAATTCAGGCTGCTGTTTGTTTTTGCTTCCTGGGACAAATGGAAACGAAAACAATATTGCAACATAAGAAGTGCTGTTCTTTTAAAAATATATAACAATGGTTATGCAACATGATGTTGCAATTATTGATAAATGTGGGTTAGTTTTATTTAAATATACCTTTAAAGATGCATCTTCCTCTTTGTTTTTAATTCTTTTAAAAATATGTTATTTCTTCAGTCCTTATTCCAGTGAAAAAATTTACAGATGTTACTCAATTTACTATGGTTCAACTTACAATTTTTTTATTTTTATGGTAGTGCAAACACAAGATACCTTCAGTAAAAACCGTGCTTTGAATATTGATCTTTTCCTGGGTTAGCGATAGCGGTGTGATTCTCTCGTGATGCGAGGCAGCGGCAGTGAGCCACAGTTCCCAGTCAGCCACGCAATCACGATGGTGAACACCCAGTACTCTACAGTGTTTTTATTGTATTACATGATTTTGCCCAACTGTAGTCCAATTTAAGTATTTTGGTCACATTTCAGGTAGGCTAAGCTAAGCTAATGTTTGATAGGTTAGGTGTATTAAATGCATGTTTCATTTAGGATATTTGCAACTTATGATGGGTTTATCAGGATGTAATACCATTGTCAGTCAAGGATCATCATAATATTATAGTATTTTATCATGTACTATAAAGGAAGGTTTTCTTCATTTAATTTGAAGTACTGGCTATCTAGCAATATGGATTATTCCACATGTTGATGTTTGTTTAGATGGAAAGAAAATTTTTGTGAGGAAATAATGTCATTAGTCATCATTGATCAAGTTAATTAGCCTTTCTAAAGGTTACCAATACTTTCTTCCATTGTAGTGCTCATTTTTTAAGTTTTATTTATTTATTAATTTTTTGACAGAGATACAGAGACAGAGACAGAGAGAGAACTGAACTGGGGGAACTCCCCAGTTCAGCATATGGTTCCACACGGGCCAGGGCCGGGATTTTCTCCTCAGTCCCCGGTGCTGCAAGTGAGCACTTATCCCACTGAGCCATCCCGGCTTCCCTTGTAGTGCTCATTTTAAGAGACATTGTATGTAAGCTTAAGATATTTGACAACAATGACATATTTCTTGATTACTATTCAAATATATATGAAAGGTTTTAAAATGAAGCTAATGATCAATGAAAGCCAAACAAAACCATACTTTGAGTTTTACATCAGCATGAAGACAAATAATGGAACTTTATTCTTTGTGATCAAGGCAGATTTTATTATGCTCCCACAAAACCATAGAGATTTGCTATTGAGCAAAATTCTCACTAGAAAGGATAGTATATTACTGACAATATATATGATGCATGAAGATGTTCATATTCATATATATATATATATATATATATATATATATATATATATATATATATATATATCTTAATTTTGCCTAAAGCTGATTGAATAGAGTAGAACAGAACTAGAGAACTAGATTCATCCAGAAAAAGAGCCCTAATTTAAAAAATTTAGGAGATTATTGCACTCCCTAAATCAAATCCTGGAATTCTCTGCATAGACTGTGTATTTAAGGAACAGCATTACTCATGGGCAAGAAATTCATTTAGGTGTGTAGGCAATACCCAGGCGATGTTTAATCTAAGGAATCGTAATGTCTGGGCCTCTTGAAGAACTTGGCACAAATAAACTGGGTTCTATATTAACCACAGTTAGTAAACCTGAAGATAAAGAAATGCCATTAGCCATCCAGCATTCATCTTTCATTCACCATTGACAGTAAGCCAAGAGTACACCACACCATGTGTATCACTCCATTTCTAACAACTTGAAACAATGGCAATGTTAGCTGCCCTTAAGAATTACATGTTTTAAATGAGAATTTAAAGTTGCTAAAAAGCAATGCTGAAAAATCAATAGCTACTTAATAAACACTGTGTAAGTAAATGTAAAATAAATAAATATGCATATCTTTACATAACACAGACTCCTTAGAACTCCAGAAGCTCTGAGATTTTCAGTGCTGTGAAGAATTTCGATGCATGAAGATGTTCATATTCATTCATCCTCAATAATCTATATGCTGTCAGTTCTGTAGAATAGTTACTGCAAAAATTCTATTCATTACATGAGGTAGACAATTATCATCAGTTATGTGTCCACCACTGTTGTTGATTGGAATTTATAGCAGGGTCCTTGTCCTATGTATTTGTATGTAATGCTGTTGGAAGAAACTTTATGCAAAATAACTTAAACAGAAATTGAACATTTTATGAACTATAACAAAATGTGAAATTTAAAAATATCAAATACAAATTTTCTTTTAAAATTAATATGTGACACCATCATGAGAAAATTTTAGCCAGACAACTAATTTCTTAAGCTGCAATATGAAAGTGTGGCAGGGCCTTATCAGAGGTAACAATTCAATGTTCATTTTCTTAATTGGAGGAACTGTTTAGCAATTTTTGTGAATATAACAATAATACATACTCATTGTAGGGAGGAACCTGAAAAGTAGAATAGCATAAGAAAAGTCTATGCCTAAACCTACTATTCCCTACAAATTACTTTGAAACTTAGCTGCACATACAAAAAACTTGGGGCATTTTTGCATTGCATAATGTACAGAGTTCTCACACATAAGATTATACATGAATTACACTACATCATAGTTGCCTAAAAGTTTACTATTTATTTACAAATGTTACTATGCAGACACACACGAAAGGAAATAAGAAATCAAATGAATGCATTTTGGTCTCTAATCCACATGCCTGCTGTCAGCAATTAAATGAAACAGACCCTATAGTGTAAACTTTGTTAATTGTTGTTCAACAGGGATTTTTAACTTTTGTTTACAAAATTTCCAAATCAACAATCAATTCAATTAGTTAAACAAAAATAAACAGGGACAACCATGGATTTTCAGGGAATAGACTGATTTTTCCACTTTTTAAACGTACTCAAGGATCTTACAAATGGGTATACTTGTCCTTTATTCAAGGATCATGTACTCCTCAACAGAATTGTCCCTTTACCCCTCTGGATTCCCCAATTCCACACCTTCCCTTACATTTCTATATCCTTTCTGACTAATATCCAAACCCTTCCTAACGTTCAAGACAGTTTTCATTCTGTAGTTTTTCAAAGTCATTTATGGTTCTCTCATCATGAAATAATTTCATTCTTTACTAATATCGTATCTGCATTTTCACTTATGATACCCATTAGTGTTAATGTCACTTTTCCTTTTGTCTAAGAGGTTCTGCGGGACTGTCAGCTCTTATGGACAAGAACATGAGCACAATGATGATGGTGACAGGGAGGGCAAGGTAGGACCAAAATATACTAAATGCCCACTTTTTGCCAGACTCTTGCTAGGCTGCTTGTATCTCAAAACTACAATCATGACTTTCATTTTGAAAAGAGAAAACATAGAACCCAAAGAGTTCAAGAAACTTCATATATCATTTTAAGAAAATGTCGATCCCACTCTGCTGATTCCAGGGCCTGTACAGCTTACATAACTTTTTTTTTTTTTTTTTTTTTCAAAGAAGTTGACATAACATCATAAACAAAGCAGACCCTGACTCAAATATGGGGAATAAATGAGTGAATGAAGAAAAGAATGTAGAGACTGCACTAGGCAACTCAAATCTACATGGAAAAAAAAAAAAAAGTAGAGATTTCTGACTTAGAAACACAAAGGAAAATGACTCCAAACATAAAAAAAAAAAAAAAAGGCGCTTAAATAATTTGTGGCTGTTTAAAGCAATTTAAAAATGTATAACAAAATGCTAATTAAAATCGGCTCCCTAGCTTTTTCAGTTCCAGAATACAATCCAGAATTTATACACTACAGACAAGCTAAACCTTCACATGACAGGAGCCTGTGCCTGACTGCTAATCCTCTATCTGTAGGAGGACTTGGAACACACCAGGCCTGACATTATCCTTAGAAGCCACTTCCCCTAGCAAAACATTTTGGGGCAATGGGAAGAAAATGAGAACAAATCTTGACCTAATGGTAACTAGACAAAGTCAGTAGACTTCAGACTACTTTTCAAAAGGACATGAAACTTTTTCATATTGTTTTTCCTCAAATATTTATTTTCCTTAAATCATTACACTTCATGGGAGGATTCATTTGAAGTACTTTCTTGACCTATTCTTTAATATAAATCATGGTTTAGTATATCATAGAAATCTGCAAAATTATGCTGTTATGATTCAGAAGGCCTTCTGTATGCGTTCTTAATAAAGACCATCAACTCAGTTATGGTAAAAGTCTTCCCAAGTTGTTTTAAAAAATGTTAAGTATAGAGGAAATATTAGCCATAAAAAATAGAAATTCCTCTCCCCCAAGAATGACCTGGATTACATTTTTCACTTTACACTTATAAACTATTAAACACAGAAATTAAGAATTCCAACTTATTCTTTTTTTTAGAAGTTATATAAAATAAACTTTCATGATAAAATATACATTGGTTATTGTCACATTTTTACCCCACTGTCCTTAGAAATAAAACTTTAATTCAAAAATTTGAAATCAAAATGTTTTAATATTTCCATAATAAGCATATGTTACTTTAGAATAAGGTAATGTTATTAAAAAGTATTACTTGGCTTCAAAAAGAAAAAGAAAAAAACAAGAATAAATAAAAAATAAATTTTTTATATTGCGAAAAATAAAAATTTGTAGATCCTCAAAGCTAGAAAATAAAAGAAAAAAAATCATTTTGTAGTTCACAAATATAAAAATTGAAATAAAATATAATTTTGATCCTCAGAAGAAAAAAAAAGAGAGAGATGCTTAATGTATAAAAAGCATTGTTTGATGGTCAATAGGTGCTTGAATTCCACCTTACACAGTGGGAGCCTTTTTTGTCAGACCTTAAACTGACTTTAATATGATCAAGCAAACATTTAAAAATCTCTGTCATCTTTCTGAGCCTCAACTCTGTGTCCTGATAACTGATCTCTTAGCTCAGTGTAGCCCAGAAGACCACCTGCTTTAGACATGTTGAATTCTTAAGCAAAATAAAGATTTTCAGAATCCTATCCAGGCCAATGAATCAAAATCTCCCATATTTGAACCCAGGAACCTGTGTGTTAACTGGTTCTGTAGGTGACTTTTGCATCTTAACCACTCCTTATTTGTGTGTATGTGCGTGTGCATGTGTGCGTAGAGAGATAGAGAAGAGAAAACATACTCATCCTGCTTTTTGAGGTAAGGGCTTCTACTTGCACTCTAAATAAAGACCATCTTTGTTCTGGTACTTTTAAATTAATTTCATTAAATCAACTAGAATAAATGTTGTTGAAATCAAATATAACTTCCAGGTTTATGAACCCTAAGAATTAATAGATCACTAGAATTCAAGACTTCCTATTTTCTTCTGTCATATTTACTATCGGATCTTAAGAAACCCATCTGACTGGTCTGTGCCCTTGGATCTGTGCAAGCTGGTTTTATAGACAGACAGCACTGCAGCATTATTAAATATGCTCCATAGTAAGTGGAAGATAAAACAGAAATAGGACACCTAACACCTATAGTTAATGAGCTTAGTCTGCAAAAAAGAGTATGCAATAGATCATAGTTCTTTTTAAAGAATACTATTAAAAGAACACTAAATAAATGAAAATGATAAGATATCAACTACATACCGGTAAGTACTGAGGAGAAGGAGACAGGAAGGCTGAGAGAACTAAAACCTGCCATGACCCTAGAATTTTTCTTCTGAAAGAAGAAAAATACACAAAGAAGTTTTCAGAAATAAAAATTATGTGAATAAGTACAGTTTACTTCAATATAGAAAGGCCCTGAAGGCACACTTTCCTGTTACCTTACTTCAAAGTTTGCTTTTCATTGCCAAGTTGTTTGGATTCAATTAAATCACTAGGTAGGGAGGAAACAGTGTGAAGATCATATACTGCTATATACAGTCTTCTCAAGAATAATATTTGTCTATGTAATGAACATAACCAACCTTTTGAAAGCACAATAAATAGAAAATTTTGAAATTTATAACGAGTGATCTTTTTTTTTTTTTTTAATTCCTCTGAGTCCTGTGAACCATGTAGGTTTATTAGTCGGTCATTGAATCTGCCTCCACATTTGGGCTCAGGATTCTCCTCCCCTTTAATGGAATACACAGAAGCATATGGAATTAATTACTTAGGCAAGCTGCCTCATCCTTTGGATTTGCTAAAATGCCAGACTACAAGTACTCATGTCAGTGTAGTCATTCAACCAAAAATCAATGGGTGACTACTGAGTGATATAGAAATGTTATTTATAATGCACTTATGATACGCATATTACATCTTCTTCTGAATTTTGCCAGTTTATGTTTGAAAAATCCGCTTGTCTTTGTGTCCATATATCTTCTAAATAAGAGTTTAACATTTTGAATCACACCTAACAGGGAGATATAAAGATGAAGCCTCATTTTAACAGGTTGTTCATATTAATAAACTAAAGATGTCATTTCTGACAAAACAAAATTTTGGATGGAAGCAGATGCTAAGCAGCTCTGGTCTGAGTTAAAGTTCTTCCAAGTTGTGTTCATTGTGATTTGAAAATGGTGTGCTCTGTGCACTTTACTGTTGTTGAATGTACAAAACAGAACAGTGGCAATCCCTGTTGTCATAATTCAATATCTTGAATGATTTCACAATCTGGAGGTCTTTAATTCTATAATACTACAAAAACCATACAAAAATGAAAGTATCATAGTAAACCACCATGAATTATCAAACACCTTTGACCATGATCATATTTCTTACCATCTTGTTCCTTCTATCTGCCCACCGCAGGGACTTCATCAGGGCAGGGTATGCCATTTGAGATAGAGTCACCTGAATTATTTTCTTTAGAATCTTAGAAAAGCATGCAAATGCTTTTCTTATACTTTTACCATGTTTTTTCCTTTGGAAAGGAAACAATATATTGTCTCAGTGGAGAAGAAAAGCACAGATTTTTATCAAGAAGGAAGATCGAGAACCTCTTGATGGAAAATGTCCTTTAGAGTGTGGGTGGTCTACACTGTTTTCCACTGTACATTACACCTAACTGGAGATAATGAGTTCTGCATTACCTTGACCAGTCTACACTGAGCTACTGGGTTCTCAGGTCTGGAGACAAAAAATGTTTCCGCTGATCTCTAATTTACACCACCATTACATATTTTTAAATTTTCATTAAAATAAGAAAATCAGTTTTTGCTATGGAGTGGCAGGTCAATTTCACTGAAATGAATTTGTTCTGTAATTTACCCACTCTTGCTCAAAGGATTAGTGAGCCACGGTCAGGGAACAGATTCTTGTCTGCTCATTAACATTCATGACCAGGAACCCTTCTGGTAGAGCTGGTTTCAGCATCTGATAGAGCAATACTTAAAAGAAATTGGCTTGGCTATGAAGCAGCTGCTCGGCGAAGCCACTATGCAAGGGAATTGATGATAATAAGATGATAATATTACAACTACACTGGGAGCATAATGTGCTTTGAGTTACTTTGAGGTATGTGGTAGGGGTCCAAGAATTGGAAAAAGATTGGTAGTCCATCACAGAGGATATGAAGCTGCTGATCAGCATTGCACTTCCTTAGCTTTGAAAGATCTGTCCATAGAGAAGAAAGGATGGAAGGAAGGAAAGAAGAGAGGAGGAAAGGAAGGGAGGGAGAGAAGGGAAGGAGAGAGGAGAGAAGGAGAAAAAAGACGCTTCCTTATACAAAAATCTCGGTTCTTTTTGCAATGCATTTAAACACCCTACCACGAATTATAAATTCCAACATTGTGCAAATACAAGGAATTTGTGATTTATAAATCTGTTCACTATTTCTGCCAAAGCCATATCCCTCGTTAGCTGATTCTTATTTTTGGAAGGTCAGTCCTTTAGGAGAATTGGCAAATTACCTTTCAATGCCAGTGAGAACATTTCTCTAATTTCTAACACCCAAGTCAGCACATTCTGATTTCCAGAGGCGTGTCCTTCAGATAAAATATAGGTCATTGAGTCAGTGACCTAGCAAACTTAAAGGAGGCATTCACCTTAGTACTTCCTATAATGACTAACATTATAATCCTTATGAATAACAGTTAACTTGTTTTTCTGTACAGAAATGAAGGAGACTAGTTGCATAAGAAATAGAAATATTACATTGATATTTATTCTTGAATAACATCAAGAACATCACAGAAACTGTGTGTGTGTGTGTGTTTGTGTGTGTGTGTGTGTGTGTATTTGTTAGTATCCTAGGACACTGAAGTAATACTAAAATAGGCATGTCTGCCTGCTTTATTTAGAAAATACTTATTACTCTTGAGCTCCTGGAAAATACAAACAACAACAACAAAAAGCAAATATGGAACATGAAACATGGTTTGGGAAACAGCAAGAGGTTGTAAATTGGGGACTATGGTAGATTAGGATATAGAAATAATCACTCCTCCTCCCACTTCAATGTCTATAGGAGACATATACTCCTCTGCCCGACTTATGTTGGTAAAGACCATGAAATTTGCTCTGGCCAGTAGAACGGGGGAAAACAGTGTGCCAATTCTCGTTTAGGTTTTAAAAAGCATCCTGCCTCCACATATGTACCTTAGTCTCCAAACTACACCATGAGAAGACCATGCCTAAGATACAGCACTGCTTCCAAAAGAATACGATACTTCTAGAGGAGAACAAATCAAATTCAGACTTTAAGACCAAGCCTAGTTGAACACAGCCCACAATAGCCAAACTAGCCAACCCAAAGACGCATTAAGGAAAATAAATGCTTCATGTTTATGCTCTGAAATTGTGTGGTTGTTTGTTTCAAAACAATAATAGATTGATATAATTTCAAACAAATTTCTAAAGAATATCTACATAATAGATACATGCTAAATGTCAATAATGTAATATTGTTTGGAAAAACTTAATAAAAGATATGTTTACAACAGGTCCCAAAGAATTTGTGACCATGCCTACAAAAAAATGATATATTTTGTCTCCTCCTGCCACTTCTTTAACTATCACAACCTCAAGTCATTTTTTAAGAATCCTGTCTGCCCCCTTCTAAAACACTTCTCTGGCACATCAAAATAAAATACTTGACTGACGTTTTTCTGTTTCCAACAGGCCTCTTCTTCATAATAAACTCAATTCTGCCTTCCTTTTTTTTTTTAATTGTTAAAGTTATTTGCACGATGTTGGCTGGTAAAAATCACATAAGTTCCAAGTGTACATTCTACATTACATCATCTATGTGTTGCATTATGTGCTCACCACCCAGAGTCAGTTCTCTTTCTATCGCCATATACATTATATCATGTCCCCTCTTTCCTCCCCCCATTAATGTTAGTTTTATACTCATGTCTTCCCATCCAGGTAAAGTCTGTGACAGTGTGTGACCATACTTTTGACATTATTAGTCATTTTTTTAAAATCTACTACATACTTGGTTAAGTGTAGGGTGACCAGACGTCCCGCTTTTGGCGGGACAGTCCTGATTTTTAACAATTTGTCCTGCGTCCCGCGGTGTTTTAAAAAAGCCCCGATTTTTGGAAAGAATGCACGACAAGCTAGGGAACGGCGGGAGATAGACCAAATTTTTAATCTAGAACCCCCTCCCCCCCGGTCAATGGTGTCCCGCTTTACCAATGTTAAAATCTGGTCACCTTAGTTAAGTGCCTTCTATGTGGTAGGTTTGAATAAATGTTTCCAAATTAAAATCATACACAAGCACATACACACACACAAACTCACCCATGTGGCAAGAAATAGAGAAGATTCTACCACCATATGAAAACTACTTAGGTTTTCTTGGTTTTCAAGTAAGTGCATTCTGTGAGAAAATTAGACTATATTTTAAAGATATCATTACATTATTGTTATCTTTACAGTATATAGATGAGATATGATATTTAAAAAAACACAAGCAGATTTGTAGTGTAAAAATATTATGCTGCTGTGTATAAATTATTTGCATTCCTTAAAATGAGAATTCTGAGGGTGTTACTATAGAATAGGTTCTTCAGAAGGATGAAAATTACATACTTACTGCTCCACTTTTTCTTTTCTTTTTTTGTTTTTTGTTTTTAAAAGTGTATTTGCTGCCAAAATCTCTGGACAAATGTTTATCATTAAAGAACAAATAAAACTGGGAAGGAGAGGAAAATAATAAGAGCAAGAAAAACATACTAAATAAAAAACATCATGTTGAGCTTCAAAAGTGAATAAATTTTAGCTCAAATAAATCTGAAGCAAAAATAACCAAAATAAAATATACCTTCAACTAAATTTTCCTGTCTCTGAATTATCCATATTCCACACACATTCCACAAGTTCCTGGAAAATAGGGCGCAGACGCCTACATCAAGATAGAAACTACTAGGCTTTGTGAGGTAAGGAGAATAAACAATATGACTTCATTGATTCAGTAACATTTTTTTGTACAAAACACATATTTCCCTGTAATTTAAGGACAACTTCCAATTGAATGCTGTTCAATCTTTACCAAAAATGTAGCTAAATTCTTTACCCACCAATATCACCACTGCCTTGTTTAAAAAAAAAAATCAATAATTTTTAGCCAGTGTTCACTCAAAGCAAATAAAAGCTTAGCTAGAATTTCAACCAAATATTGACTTCTTATCACATTACTATTTATAAGTCTGATGTAAGTAGAGAGTATTAGGTGACAGTATTGGTTTCATCATTTTGGTGGAAACTCAGCAAGTCATTTACTCTCTCTAAGTGTCAGGTTCCTTGGGGGCTCGACCATGTTTAGGTGGGTAAATTTCTTTTCTTAAGGATTAAAAAACTCTTCTTCCAAATATTCTCTGAAAAAAATATTTCTAACTGTTTCCCACAATACTGGGGCAGGACAGGCAATGGGAACCTAGAGGAACATTTGCTGCTTCGTGTGATAATTCAGCACATTCAGGGGCTGGAAGGCATACAGGCGATGGTTTTTAGTGGTGACTAAGAGCAGGGATTTAGAAGTGTGCAGCCTGGGATGGAAGGCTGACCTTGCCCCTATCTGTGTGATTCTGCACTGCAGTTCATACCTGGTAAATATGTTAACACCTGTAAAGGGCGAAGTACAGGCCAAGTGTTGTCTATTATTACTGTTACTAACAGAGTGTTGGATTGTTCTCCATTTTCCTAGGATGCTAACAAATCAGCTACTGGAATACATGGCAGCCTTTGGGATTTAGATGCAAATGCCAATGGAACATGTCGAACAGTCACAGAACACAAAAATGTTAAGAAAACAAGTGGGTGGACAAAGATTTCCATTCCTTTCACTGTATTTTTATACGATTTATTTGTTTTCCATACTGCTGGCTGTTTGGGTGCTTGGCAGAGGTGAGAAAGGTAAGAAATAAGAAAGCAACGTTGTGATCATTCTGTAAGGTATACCTGGTTAGGTGTTCATCCATAATCTAGGCTTGGCTGCTGAGAAAACTAAAAACATTCCTGTATAATTCTGGGGCATCTTTGCGGTGGCAAGGCCCAGGCCAAGAGCATGAGGGGCCTGCAGGTTTGTGTAATAAAAACCAGAGGTGGAGATTTGACCACAGGAAGGAGGAAATACAAACAGAAACTAAAGGGTGAAGGACCAGTGCCAAGATATAAACCTGTACTTTACATACAGTCATCATAACATTTCAATTCTACGTTTAAAGAGAAATTAAAGCTACTCGGTTTTTAAAAATTTATCTGCCAAAGGATGAAAATTTCTGCAACTGGTATTTTGTACTTTTAAATTTGTTGTCTCTTAGACACAAGTTTATTTCTCAATATAATGTCTCTCAGCTATATATTTTAGGCTAAGAGCTTTATGGAGAAAAGCTTGGCCATTTAGGAAAGTTGGGAAGAATTCATATTAATTCAGGTTTAGCTTCCAATCACCCAATTAATATTTAAAATTTTATATTGTGTTATCTTCTAAATATTACCAAAGATAATAAAAGAAACTGGGAAAGAATACAACAATAAATGAAATATTATGTTTTTTTAATGTTTTAGAATTTCAAATTTAAAAAGTCACTTCTGTCACAAAATAAAATACTAAATTGAATCAAAACATTTCCACTATAATAAGGAAAGAAACAACCATAGACTAATAATAACAGTGGTTGAATCTGGCCTCTCTGAAGATAGATTTGATTGAATCACATATATCAGATAGAATTTAAATTGTTGCTGTACTTAATAAATAACAGATAGCCAACAAAGACATGCAAAATCCAGATGACAGATCAAGATCTTTAAAAATTGGACCAGAGGCAACAATGCAAAATGTACACTTTGGATCATAAAACCCCAGCAATAATACAAAATGATTCCCAGAATAGAAATGACTTGTATGACTATCCAGAATGGGGGTGGCGAACCTATGGCATGCATACCCAAAGTGGCACACAGAGCAATTATTTCGGTATGCGGAGCTGTGAATACCATTTTAAAAATTATTGTTTATGCTCTTATAGACATAAAAATAATCGATACCTCTATCTCACTCGATGGGTTGGCACGCGAGTCGAGCGAGTATACTCTTATTTCATAAACTTTGGCACTCAATCGCCAAAAGGTTCGCCATCCCTGATAGAAGGTGATCCTTGCAGGAAAAACAAAATTCCAAGTCTTTTAGAGCATCATTGATTTTATCTCGTAAAATAAAACTTGAAGTGTGACACTCCACAACTGATCCTACAGAGTTCTGTGCTCAGGCCAACTGGTACTAATCAATACAATGCCACGAGAAAGTGCTAAAAAACAAACAAACAGAAATCCAATGGAGAAATGGATATCTACCCCTATGAATGCACCAGTGTTCCTAAAAGGTGACTTAGCAAGATCTCGCCTACTAGAAATAAGACACAACACTTCATGACTGACCTTCATGAAATTGCCTAAAGGGCTGAACTATAATACTGACTTTTTACTACATATATTTTTATAATTATTCTTTTTGAAGATTGAGCTCTTTAGAAGTTGAGCTTATCAAGATCACATTTAGATTTTTGTTTTAAAAGTCTGGTTGAAAGATTTTTTGGAAAAAAAAATCATAAATTTTCATCCATCCCAGCCTAATACACCTGGATTGAAATGTACTGTTCCTAAAGACTTCATCACCCTCTATGTCAGACCTAATCTTAGCAAAAATCAATGTCCTGTCAAACTGACTGACATAATACCCTAAATACATTAGCATGATTTAAAATGTACCTATTAAAAGAGAGAGAGGAAGAAAGGAAAAAAGAATGGAACAGAGAGAGAGAGAGAGAGAGAGAGAGAGAGAGAGAGAGATTTCTTTAGTAAGATAAAGGAGACACGGGATTAAGAATTATAAAACCAAAGATAGTAATAGCCATTGATATAAGAATATAAGAAGTATCTGGCTCAGTCTTGCTGAATACCTTTACTCATTAAAAAATAAAAAAATCAAGTCCCCATAAAGCTACCTTATATCTCATGTTTTTATTAAAAGAAATATATATTATGTACTATAAATACAGCCTTGGAATTATTTCAACCTAATTTTGGCATACAGCTTTATGAAAGCACCGGAGCTCTTTTCCAAAGACGTAGGTAGAAGTCAGCATCAGCAGATCCCTCTCACCTGCTTTCCATTACAAATGATACAGTGTCTCAAATGGCCTCAATATGAAGTGATACATTATAGTTCCTCTAAACACAGAGCCCTTCAGGGGCTCCTAAATGTCACTGGATTTGTAATCTGTCAATCAAGGGCAACTCCCAAGTACTCCCTAGTTGCATTCAAGGGAACAACATTCACAGTGTCACTTCTAAACAAGGAATTATTTTCATATACAATCACATATACACAGAGAGGCAGAGAAAGAATGTGAAGATGTTGGAACATACTTGTAGGAAATATAAGCCCCATTCATGTACAAGGAAAATGCCCCATCATCTTGAACAATAAAAACACCACTGGGTGGACCTATCTTTTAGAACTTGGAGGTTTGATTTTAAAGAAATTGGTGGAGTTATATTAGTTTAAAGCAGCAATGGAGCAGATCATTTTACCTACTACAGAGGAAAAGTCAAAAAGAAAAAAGAAATCTTTGGCAAGCCTTTCTACACTGGCTCTATTGTACATTGACTACAGAGGGTAAAGGAAATGAATGGCAGTTCTGTTGCCTTAGGGCAACTTAATAAGACCAAAGGAGCACAAGATAGGTTCACCATGATTTGCAATGAGTTATAGTAAGATCCATTCATTTCTTAGAGTGTTAGCGACTACACACCACTTAAGAATATTAAGTTTATCCATATTAATTCGGTTTATAAAAATCAGATTGTTTTCAAATATTTTTCTGAGGCTCTGATGAGAAAATTCAATGCTGAAATCCTAGTAATATAATTACTTTCACTCTTTGCACTTTCTAATACAAAAGGCTTACTTAACAAAGAGAATATGGAATTGAAGTCAATTGTGTATAATCAGAAAATCAATAGAGGGTTTAAACCTTATGCAGAACGACCTGCAACCGCGATGTAAAATGTGGCTGCGTTATTCAAAAGGCAAACTATAAAATAAAGGAGACCATGTCATTGGCGCTTAAAACATGCCTGTCTTCTTAAAAGTGTTGTTATATTTCATATTATTTGAAATGACATCTAATTATTTTAAAGAAAATCCCCAGATGAAAACTCAAGACAAGCTATGGTATGACAAAACTTGAATTAGAATCACTTTAATAATGAAAAATTGAGCTAAATCTTTCAGAATAAATCTCTCACAGGCAAACCACAAATGCAAAACAGCTCTTTGTTAACTCAGGTTTTTCCAAGCTATTACTATCAAAATTGTCGAGAAAGCAATACTTATAAATGTTTAAAACGGAAAAAAAGCTCCCACTTAAAAAAATATATAAAGTTTTTTATGTAAGCCCGAGATGCTCATAGAAAAGCACACCTAGAACGAATTGACGTGGAAATGGTTGCACCCTTACCATCAAATTTCTTGTGCCTGGACACGAAAGTGGTACGCACAAAGTGACTCGTCTCTTCCACAAGATTCTCAAACTCGAGTTTGCTTTGCTGGCTTAACTTGTCCTCCATTTCTGTGGTGCAGCATGTATATTCTTGAGGACAGATTCTTAAGTGTTCCCCTGCAATGAAAAGGTAAATGTCAGTCTGAAATGATAATGACTTCAGGAAATTTGCTTTTCTAACATTTCCCTCAAATCCTGAGGTATGTTACATCAATTCCTCCAGCCATCCACATGAACTTGATCCACACCTCAGCACACTTAGCATTTCAAATACTCTGGACTTATGTTGAACCCGATGGTATGTTCTGAACGTCTGTGTGCCCCTGCCCATAATACATATATGGAAATGGTTATGCTATTTGAAGTGGAGGGGAAGCCAGGATGGCTCAGTGGGTTGAGTGCTCACTTTGCAGTGCCGGGGACTGGATATCGAATCCCAGCCCCGGCCCGTGCGGACCCATATGCTGAACTGGGAGCTTGCCCAGTTCAGTTCTCTCTCGTCTCTGTCTCTGTAGCTCTCTCTCTCTCGCTCTCTCTCTCTCTCTCTCTCTCTCTCTCTCTCTCTCTCTCTCTCTCTCTCTCTGTCAAAAAAAATATATATTTTAAAAAAAAAGAAGTGGAGCCTTTTTGAGACAGGTAGGTCATGAATGGGGTTAATGTCTTAAGAAAGAGCCCCCCCCCCAAGAGCAAACTTATCCCTTTTACCATGTGAGAACACAGCAAATAGATGGCATTCATGAACCCAACACAGGTTTTCAGCAGACACCCAATCTGCCAATGCCATGATCTTGGAATTCCCAGACTTCAGAACTGTGAGGAAAATGTGCGTTGTTTATAAGCCACCCACTTTATGGTATTTCTGTTATAGCAGTCAAACAGACTAAGACATCTGATACTTTTACTTCTTGTCCTTGTCATGCAAATGAAGGTATATTAACTACCTCAGACAACCCTGGCAATGTTTTGCTTTTATTTGAAATGTACCAAGTAACACCGAGTGACAAGAGAGGCAATGCAGTTATAAGTGTGCTTTTCTTTGAAATCCTCAAGTACGGCAAAAGACAATCTGTACCATCTCCATAGCCTTCAACAGCAAAGGCAAAAAATACTGGAATCATTTCTTGTCTACTCTTTCTGCCTGTCCATCTGACACAATGCATTCACTTTTCTCTGTGTGAAAACGAGTGTGTTTTTAATGGCAGATCTCAGACGCCACACATTCCCTCAGTTGACATTCCTTGTGAGAGAGAAAATGTTTGCCTCCAAGGAGGAAGGCATTGATGGGTCTAATTAATGCTTATATTATGCAGTATAAGGTCATGAAAGTCTTGTATTTAATTCAACAGATTTATCTCTGGATATATACCAGGCTACTTGTTTTGACAATATTGCTTTCTTCAGTGCTTCTCGCAAATAGAAGCCAAACCTTTGCTTCATGAATTTAAAATGGTTTGTTATTGCCTAAAACATGAATTTCCAATTGATATAGCTCTGTTAGTGTCAAAAGTGTTTAGCAGAGCCTGTTGAGAGAAGGAAGAAAACCTACCCAACATCTTGCTGTGTAAAACCAACGAATTGCTCCTGGGGTCAAAGTCACTATAGGTCATTGAAAACCAAATGTACGTGATTTGGTGATTACAATTTATTTAAAATATTAACGGTACTTATATAAAATTATGTCCTGTGGCCCTGTGTGACATCTGGGGTGTCTTCTCATGGTTCCTCATGCAGTTGGATGCTACTTAAATGCCTACTTGAAGCAACCCCAGAATTTGTAGAAATGATCACAGTGCATATTAATGTTAGAGCTTACATAATTCCTTGAAAGAAAGGAAATCATACAGTATCATATGTATATTTTAAAAGGAATAAAAATACACTGTACATGAGAATTATAAACATCAAATTTAAGGTAACACTTCTCTCCCAGTAGAAATTAAGATTTGAATAACATACTCAAATACTTCTGTCTATAATCTTTCACTTTTTAAGTTGTTGGATGG
Source organism: Craseonycteris thonglongyai (assembly GCA_004027555.1). Taxonomy (NCBI): domain Eukaryota; kingdom Metazoa; phylum Chordata; class Mammalia; order Chiroptera; family Craseonycteridae; genus Craseonycteris; species Craseonycteris thonglongyai. Next base: position 4,297 of record PVKE010011930.1, on the reverse strand, counting down.
ATACATGGTGAATATTATATTATTATCTTTATATTCTCAGTACATCTAAAATATTTTGTAATAAAAACTTGGAAAGGTGCCATTGAAATATAGCAGACACTGTAGTTGTGCTAGAGAGGAGAGGAAGGGATAGAAAATAAAAAAGAAAAATAAGCTGCCCTTGATATTCAGAAGCCAGCCTTGCATTCGTTGCTAGGTCATGATAGTCTATCACACCTACATAATCTCACAGAATACCAACCTCAGACAAAATAACTCCAAGACCATGATAAAATACAATAAAACAAAGCCATTTCAAACTGTCTAAGCACAGACAAAAACAGGGTCACTATGCCATCCTAAAAGTAGCACACCCTGTCCTGGGTAAAAAAAAGTGCTCAGTACTTCTTTACTATTTACAGATTTATCTTCCTACTAGTCTCCCTCCATGTTGTTCAAATTTATTGAGACACCTTATTAAAAAATTACTTCTGCTATCTGTTAGCATGCAATGTAGTTTGAAGCCCTTGCTTCTGTGAATCCTCCTACAAATCACTCAATGAAAAATCCAAATACTGTAATAAATTTTTGGAAGTCTCTTATTGAGAAACCCCACAGTTCCCCATAGTGTGATCTTGCTTGTTACAATGAGTGATAACTCAGTTTATTCAACTGCACGTGTGTTTCAAATTGCTCCCTATTTAAAGGTACCAATTTACAAAAATGGGAATGGATAGAAGAACACAAATTTTGAAACTTGTTCCCCAAGTGATTCTGAGACTCAGAATCCCATTGAGAAGCAGCATTCTGGAGTTTGAGATACTATGAAGAACTAAGTATGGCTTTATCAAAAGCAAATGATTCACAAATCACCAATTTTCTTTTTATAAAATATCAGGTCTAAACCAACAAGGACAAAACTCTATGCACATTGAACGGATATTTAATATTATCAACTTCGCAGAACGTTCTTTTTCCTGACCTGGTATAAACTCTTTTTAATCCCTCTATTTTATTTTTTATTTCCTTCTACTCCATTTCCTACTCTATTAAGCACAAATGAAATATTCATTTCTCAAGATTTAGTGGATAGGGTCTGCATTTTACTTTTGAGTCATTACATACCTCCAAAATCACTAATAATAAAGATACTAAATAGCTCATTTCAGAAGATTAAAAAGACACAGCATAAATGCAGAAAATATGGGTTTGAAATGATAATGATTGTACCTTCACTCATCAAACATTTATTGATAACTTTCTATGTGAAAATCATGATGATAGGTTCACGTCCATCCATATCAGACAGAGGGTCATGCAATCAGCTTACACAGGTGCATGCGTTCTGAGGGTACTTGAAATTCATGCCAGTGAATACCTGAGTTCCTGCATTTTTATGGATCTCTTCACTAGCTCTAAAATAAATAAGAGGGGAGATGCCGGGATGGCTCAGCAGATTGAGTGCTTGTCTTGCAGTCCTGGGATCCGAGGACTGAACCCCAGCTCTGGCCCATGTGGACCCATATTCTGAACAGGGATGTGCCCCCAGTTCAGTTCTCACCAGGGTGAGGTCCGTGCGGGAGGCCCTTGGTCTGGTTCCTGCCCTGTGTAGCCCACACCCACACGTGGAATGAAACTATGTAGAAAACCAATGACGGACAACTATGGAGACTACTCTGTATCCCTCCCCCCCCCCTCTTTTTCCTCTGTCTCTCTCTCTGTCAAAAACAATAAAAATAAATATTTAACATAAATAAGATGGATTATTGATGGAGAAGAAGGGAATTCTACCAGGAAGTTAAAGAAGGAGTAAAAAACTCAGGCACATACAATCAGATCATAAATTACCACCTGTTTTCCAAGAAAGAAAAAATGAGGCTCTTCCTCCCTCTACATTTCCCCTTCAACTATGTGTCACTCTTTACAACATCTTTCTCCAAATGTTCATTTTCACTTCAAGATACTGAGGTGACAGCAGAAATATGATTCTGCTGGGTCACACTCCTGTCAGGGATAGCCCTGGGTCTGAAAGCCACCAGGAATACTTTGTGAGTGGCATGGTATGAAAGAGCAGGAGACAGGAAGACCTCATTAACCACAGAAGCAGCCTCTGTGGGTCTGCTACAGCACACTCTCTACCCTTGGAGGTGACAGGTGGGGACCTCAGAACACATTCCAAATAAACAAACAGCAAAAATGCAATGCTCTGAATGAGTCATATTTCATAGACTAAAGCCAGACAAACTCTTGGCTTTTATAGATCTTTGGAGTCTGGAGGAAAATGACTACCTTTGTACTTCCTAGAAGGTAGGTAGGAAATCAAAAACTAAAAAGTGAAAAGAAGATGGCAAGATCTCAGAAAGCATGACCCTTCAACATCTGAATCTACTAATTTTATTTGATGAGAATGCATTATTTGTTTTAGACTTGTCCCTCTTCAGAGTGTATGGTCCATGACAAAGTTTTCTCATTCTTGAATGATTAAAATCCCCACAGTCAATTAGCTGTGTCTGGTACGAAGCTAGAATCACCTCCCCATGTTATATATTGCCCATATAACCATTCAATTTGTTCATCTGATGCTTAGAGGGTAGGTTGGAGCAAATAATCTAAGAAAACAGGTTTATTCTAGACTCCTAGAATAAGCTCACTTTTAGCTAGAGTTTCTGATAGTTCAGATAATTTAAATTGGAGTTAATAGCCCTGGACTGTTTTTGGGCTCATAACGTTCCTACACATGCTAATCAGCAGTGGCAGATCGTGAGAAAGCAGCATTTTTAAAATGTATGTTCCAGTTCATTTCTTTAAGTTCAAATTCCCAAAAACCTCCAAATAAGCACTACTTCAACATTTTCAGTGTGAAACACCGTTAGAGATAATCCTTTTATATCTTTAAGAGCTGCTCTTCTCTAGTGATGCTGTTTAATACTCTAATCAGAAATACTTAAATTTTCACACAAGTTTTAAGAAATTCAATTAATGTTTTACACTCAAATAACCTATATCAGTGTTATCCTTTGATGTTGTCAAGTTCTTGAGAAAGCCTTTAATACTAATTCTTTTAGTAGCAAAAATTTTACTCTACATTTTGCAAAAATATTTTCTTTGAAAAGAACAATAAGTTCATTGTTTAAATCTGTTCCCACAGATGCACAAATAGATGTCAAAAATGTTACTCAGTGGTATGGAACCCATCTCTATAACTCCTCTGTCAATGTTTCTGGTCATTACCATTTCTTTACCTTTCTCATTTGAGAGAAATGGATGATTTGGGGCATGGAAGAAGGTGTGGTCAGAATTAAGAAGGCATGAGGAGTATGTGGGAGAGGGAGTACGCAGGGTTGGAGGCAAGGTAGTCTCTGAGATGGTGAAGCAGCTAGAGGGAGAAAAGTTATCTCCTTGTTCCCACATCTAATCTGGCTCTAATGTAAAACTACATTAAACTTGTAAAATTTTGATTATTTTTAAAAGATGGGGTTTCCTTCTTAAAATGAATACATCTTACTTAATGCATACAAGTAAAACTATGAGACATTTAATAAAAGCAATGCCTTAAAAAGTATCAGTAATTTGTTTGTGTAGATACACACACACACACACACACACACACACACACACACACACACACGAGAATACATAGCATTTTTCTCCAGTACATTTTTAAAGTAAAGAACAGAAAGATCTAAGGAGAAAACCTGAAGGCTACTACTTTTCTTCTTCTATATAGGAAACAAACACCTCAGCAAAATTGTGATTAAACATCACAAGACAATAGCAAGTCATAAGAACAATGTAATTACATGATCTAAAGCAGGCCTGGGCAAACTTTTTCAGGTCAAGAGCTACTTCTAATTCCTTCAAGTGTCATGGTGCACTAGCTATTTATTTTAGTATTCAGGTAGTTACCCCCAAATTGCTTGGTGATCCACCAGCAGACTGTGATTAACATCTTGCTCAGCCCTCACCTAAAGTATGCCACAAACCAGCCACTCAACTTCTTAAAACACTTTTAGTTAATGAAAAAACAATGTAAAGTATCATAATCTATATTATAATCTATATATATACCGTAGCTAATTGATGGATCTAATAATATAATTGATCATTCTACATCCATAAGAGGAAGAGTGTTCAATAATAGTATAAATTTTTGCACCTAGATCATGACAAAAGAAAAGAAAAAAATTATTGTTGTTCCCTGAGTTTTCCCAGCCTCTTCTTATAGCTCTGCCTCTTGCTTGTTAAATTTTTAAAGATTTATTTTTATTGTTTTTGACAGAGAGAGAGAGAGAGAGAGAGAGAGAGAGAGAGAGAGAGA
>PVKE010011929.1:0-39265 GCA_004027555.1 Craseonycteris thonglongyai | reverse complement strand
TGTTGTCTTCCTCTGTTCTGTGTATTCCAGTAGGATATCAGGGAAAATATCCTGAATGTCACTATCCTAGTTTAAAGGCTCCCATATCAGTATTTCCTGTTTCTCTTCCTCATGGCAGGCCACTCAGGATCCCATGTGGACGTGGAGATCTTTCATCAGTTCCTTCAGTAAAAAACATACCCTACAGAATTAAAACCATTTAGGTAGTAACTCACATGATTAGAATAATAAAAGAAGCAGGTATTTCCCACATAGCAGGGTCCAATAAATATCTGATGTAAAATTAAAAAAAAAGTAAATACAATTATGAACATTGGAAGAAATTGTCCCATATCACAAAAGATAATAAAAATACCTACAAATTTTCAAGTGCTTACAGGCTATGTATTATTCTAAATATTTTTGTATGTTATTTAATGTCTAAAACACCTTTAGAAGCTAAGTGTTACCCTCAACTTACTAATGAGGCAACCCAAGGCTCAGAGTTAAGTGTCTAGCCCAAGATCTCTCAGCCAGTCACAGTTGGAGCCAAATGAAAATTCAAGTATACCTAATTGTAGAGCTTACAGTCTCAGATCCTATGAAGATACCTTTTTCCCTGAACAAAACAAATACAGCCAGGATATTGCCACTGCTGTGTATAGGATGAACTAGGTTTCAATATAGCATGATATAGAAGTTTTGATTGTTGTTTGTTTGTTTGTTTTGTTTTGTTTTGAACACTGTAAAACTGCCTGGTGGACATTGTTATATGCATGTTCCAAGGGCTGCAACCAAAGCTGAGCTTATTATCTTCCCTGCAAACCTATTCTCCCTTCTTATTATTCCCCTCCCTTCATTATAGTTATCTACCCAAGAACCTGTGAGTAATTATGCTTTCACAGCCTCCACAGCCAATTTATTCACTAAGTACTGAGCTTTATGTTTGATCTGAACCCCTTTTTTGTTCCACTCCTGATACCTTTGTCATGTCTTCATTTTTCTTTCTTGTACTACTTCAGGAAGCTTTGACTTGTTTCATTGTCTCTCATCGTGGCCATCTCCAACTCAACCTCAGCAATGCAGTTGGAGCCATTGCCCCGGGTTAAAACTGCTGCCCTAGGGGAAAAGGAAATCTCTTTCACTCCCATGACTTCATTCATCATCTATATACTGAAAAATCACAGTTATATCTCTAGCCTGGATTTCTTTTCAGAGCTTCCATGTTAATGTTTTCAACTCAGTAAACAATACCTTGCCCACCCAATGCCTCTGATGGTCTCACTGTAATACTCATCGGTTACAGTTCTTGTCATCTTACAGATTTCTTTTCTGTTCCCTTTTCTCCATCCTATTTGCCACTGTTATGGTCCAATCTTACTCTTCTGCAATAGCCTGAGCCACTGAAACACCTATAATACCCTTCTAGCTCGTCGTTCTATCCCTTGGTTTCCCAACTTTAATTCATTCTCCATACATATTGTATTGCATTAACTTAATATACACTTTTTTTTGACATTTTAACTTTGTTAAAATCAAGTTATGTCTTATAATCAATTTTCTATCTATAAGTTACCATATTTTTCTGTGTATAAGACACCTCCATGTATAAGACAACCCCTACTTTTCTAACCCAACATTAAGAAATCAGTATACTTGTTACTCCTGTGTATAAGATGACACCAATTTTTGATCTCACAATGTTAGACAAAAGTATCATCTTATACACAGAAAAATGAGGTAATTAACAGCCTTTAATTTTTTATAAGCCATACACATATATAAAATGATGCATTTTATATTCAATGGCATCATAGATTTAATCAAATATGATAATGGGAAAAATAATTTTTCTAGATATGCTACTATTCTACATAGATTCTTCAAGGATTTCTCATTGTCCTTAGAATAAAATTCAACATTCTTAACATGCTTGTGAGTCCTTGCATGTCCGGCCTTTGCTTACCTCTGTAGAGTCATTTGTTGCTAATCTTCTCCCAGTTATCTATCTTTTAGCCACATTCATCCAAAGATAATTACTGGGTAATTACTCTGTGCTAAGGCACTATGATATTGTATCAATGAATCAAAAAAGAAACTTGGCAACAGCCCTCATGGTGCTAACTGCATTTGAAGCCTTCTGGCCTATCTTGAATATGTCATGTTAGGTCTTACCTCAGATGCCTTAAATATGCTAGTTTTCCCACAGGAAGGGCCCTCTCTATCTTCTTCCCTCCATCCCAAATTCTTTGTCCTTTGACCTGGCTAAATCCCACGTCCTAGTCATCCTTCAGGGCTTATTTTACACAGCACTGCCATCCAGCCATCCTGTTCAATACTCTCATTGCTCCTGAACTTCTTTTCCTGATATTCAAAGTGCCTTTTGTGGGGACCACTCTTCCCCTCTAGACTATCAGGTCTAGAAGGCAGTGGCTGCATTGTACAACTTATAGCTTTCTCTGTAGTTCTTAGTACAGTACCTGGGTCTGGTTAGGACCTTTTATAATATTTATTGAGTAAATAAATACAGGAATTGGAAACATGAATTTAATTTTCACACTGTGGATTTTCTATCACTTAAATATATTATTAAAACAAAACAAAACCATAACCAAAATAGAACCATTAACATATGGAGTTACATAAATTTTAGATTGACAGGTGAGAAGAGAATACATTATAAATTTCAAGTTGAGATGCATAAAAATTGACATTAAATATAAATACTTTTCAAAATCAGTGCTATAATACTTTAACATTATTATTTTCATTACAAATGAATATACTAACATTTGTACTATAGTCTTTGTGTCTTGATAAATTTGGTCATATTCTTCCACTGCTGGTTTTAAAAGCTTCCTTCTCTTTGGCTTACCCTTAGTATTGAAGATCGGCTGCCTTTGTGTGTTATACATTTACTTGGTGTGTTAGACTTATGAACTAGTTGTAGATTCAGTTCCAAGTTGTGAATTAGCCTAGCAAACTATATTCTGCTGTTTTGCAAACATGGGTCCAGTTATATTTCTGACAAAGCAACTCAAAAAGAAGCTCACTAATATCATCTTATTTTTAAATATAGAGTGTTTTACCGGTATTAGAGTTCAAAGCAATCTGTAACTGCTTGTATTTTATTTGTTCTAGATATATTTTCTTCACTATATATACTGTAGTTCATTATGCAATTGTATTTTTTTGTAATTGCCTCTACATTAACATTAGCATAATGTTCTGCTATGCTTCCAAAGAAAAATTTGAGAAATAGCCAAAAAATATTACCTTTAAAATGCTCCACAATAAGTAAGTGGAGAAAGAACTACAACTTCATGTTTTCTAGTTATTGAATTTTAGCTCTTCTATTTTTAGTAACATCTCCCAAAATCCTTGGATGAAGGGCTATAAAATGTGAAGTAAATTGTTATTACCACAACCTGTAACAGTAAACTACCTCAACATAGGTATAATCAAAAGGAAAATTCTTATAACCACATTCATATTCAAAGATCTTGTGATACAAATCAGACCCTGTGGGGTATTATTTTCAAACATTACTGGTTGACATTGTATAATTACACACTGTTGGATATTGAAATAGCAAAAAAAAGGATATAGTGCTTATAGTAGTACTCATAGCACATTATTATGAGTATTCACATTTATCTATACATCTTTACAAAATTGTTTCTAGCTACATGTTACAAACTTTAGCAAAAATTTAGTGATTTATTTAATATCAATGTTAGGTTATGGCATTAATATCGTAGTCAGCATAGGGAGGTGTGGTCTTGAACTCACTCTTATTCACTAAAGGAACCCCAGGGTAAATTTCTTCTTCATTGTTCTGCAGACATGTTAAATAGACATGTTAAACATGTTAAATAGATATTTCATCTATATAAATGTGTGAAAATATTCAAAATTTCATTTAATTATTCTTATCATTTGTACTCCCAATCTACATAATTTTTTTTTTATTCTTCTATTTTGATGATGACATCATTCTTTTATGAGATAAATTTCTCAGTTTTGGTCCCATTTTACCATCCACTTCTGTTTTATGCTTCTTCTGTAGAAGTGATGGGAATTTGTCAGAATTTCTGATTTCCTGCTTTCCCTTTTCACTATCCTCAATGCCACCTTCCTCCCATTTAACCTCTGGATTGTAACCAACTTTTTACCTTTCTGTCTTTCAGATATCACATTTTTAATCTTTCCATTATCTACACTTAATATGAGCTTTTTGGTCTGTTTGGTACACTGTGAAGTGTAGTTTCACGAAATTTTAGGCCCCTAATGCTATCAGTTTTGGGACCTTACCTTGTCTCTCAAGTTGATCAGCTTGATAATCTCACATCTGATTTTCTACTCTGTAATGTCCATATAATCTTTTGGCTGCTTTTGGATTTCTCTCCTATCCAGACCTCTTTTCTAAAATTGGATGCATTGGGGGTGCTGGGATGGCTCAGCAGCTGGTTGAGCACTTGCTCTGCAGCCCCAGGGTCTGAGGATCTAATCCTGTCCTGGCTTGTGTGGACCCATATGCTGAACTGGGGTGGGCTTCCACCCCAGTTCAGTTCCCGCCCCCAGTTTGGTTTCCGCCAGGACAAGCTTACATGTGGGAGTCCCCTAGTTTGGCCTCTGGCTCACAGAGACATGCCTCCCATGTGGGAGGCTCCCAGGCTGGTTCCTGCCCTGCGCAACTTCACCCCCACCTGTGTGAAATGAAACTATGTAGAAAACTAATAATGTACAACTATGAAGACTGCTCTGGGCCCTCCCCCTTCTCTCTCTGTCTCTCTGTTAAAAAAAGTAAAATAAATGTTAAAAAAATTAAATGCATATATTTATAGGGTATATCATTTCATATCTAATATTCTTAACAATTTTTTTCTACTGTGCCTTATCTATGGGAATGTGTGATTGGAGGAGAGGGAAGAGACAGAGAGCTAGAGCATGAGTCTTAGACACAAATGTAAAATATTTTATGACAAACCTTAAGGCCATCTACAAGAACAATCACTATTCAAGAGTAAATACTAGTAAAGCAACAAACTAGTAATATGTGTAGTGATCAAGCAAATATTAATCTAGGGACTTGCTCTGTCCTTCATTGAAAAAAAAAATAGGTACATGTTTTATTTTAAAGGTGAACTAAGACCCTTCACGATGATTATAAAAAGCTCAAGTAGGCCTTGGGGTTACTAGCTTTGGTCACTGACTCTGTCATTTCTCTTACAATCACTTGTACTTTCTCTGTATTGATACAAGACAAGGATTCAGATACCAGTATGCAAGATGAAAGTCTTTATCACTTCAACTCCCTCACCCTAACCCATATAAGGGCAGAGTCATAACAACAATAGGTTTTCTTTTCTTTTCTTTTTTATTATTAAATGTATTGGGGTGACATTGATTGGTAACAATTAGATAGTTTCCAGATGTACAAATCTACATTACATCACCCATGCATTGCATTATGTGCTTACAACCCAGAATCAGCTCTCCTTCCATCACCATATATTATTTGATGCGCACTCCCACCTCCCCTCCCCATTCCCCCTCCCTCCTCCTCCCCTTCACTCAGGCAATCACCAAACTATTGAGTGTGTCCTTAAGTCTTTGTTTCTTTGTTACTTTCAGTTTTATATTTCACCTATAAGTGAGGTCATATGTTTCCTGATTCTTTCAGTCTGACTTATTTCGCTTAATAAGATGGTTTCAAGGTCCATCCATGTTGTCACAAATGACTGTATTTCATCTTTTCTTATTGCTGAGTAGTATTCCAATAATAGGTTTTCAATAAAAATTTATGAATAGAAATGGTAACTTGCAAAAGAAATTTAGTTAACCTAGTTTTTTTGTTTCTTTGTTTTTAAAAAATTATACTTGAAGACTCTTATTAAGGCTACTTTTATTGGCCTTTAAAAACTTTAATAGGTATCTTGAGGTATGCAACTAAAATCATTATCTTTCAACAGAAATAAAATTGGAAAATCCCATTATCATATGAAAACTAGAAATAAGTGAAAATGGGCATAAAATAAAAACCAGTGTAAATAGTTTGGAGATATACTAATAGGGTGAGTATTCTGCATTATCTCCCATGAAGTTTACTTTTCATACCCTTTATGGCCTCTTTAGGGTATTGGTGTTCATGAATAAAAACATTACTTTAAAAAAGAAAAATTTTTCTGCTTTAATTAGGCAAAATGAAAGCTTTCTGTTACAATTTATATTATTAAAATTTTGACATTTTCTAATGGCATAAAACAAGTTCTATTTTTAACTAAGGCCTGTTTGAACACAGTGCTTTGAGATTTCCAAGTTCTAGTGAAGCTTGAGCTTTTATAATCATTTGATAAATTATGGTGTATTAAAATAATTTTCATAGTTTCTAGTTTTTTTAAAATAGCAATTGACCTCTAGAATTATGAAGTGATTAAAATTTAAAAATGTAATATTATTAAAAGCTTCATACATTATAGAAATCATTATTTCTGGGCAACAGACTTTGGGGGAAAACAGTCAAGTAGAATTTACCTATATCAAAATTATTTGATATGATTTTGTACCCTGGGCCTTTATAAATTCTACAAAACTATTTAGAACAACTGAACTATAAAACTATAACTTAAGAATAACAAATCATAAAGGACATACACTCATTTCTGACCCCCATGTTTATTTATTTCTCATTAAAGAACTGGTGATAACTCTGGACAGTGTGGCTGATGGCAGTCTCTGCTGTAAGCCCACATTCTCTTTTTCCTCTGGAGTTTTCATAGTTTTTTTTAAAAACATATACTTCATAATATGAAATAGATATTTTTTCTTGCATCAGAGCCTTTATTAAAATTTGTTTAAAATATTTTTATTTTATTGTTTTGACAGAGAGAGCCAGAGAGACAGAGAGAAGGGGAGGGCCCAGAGCAGTCTTCACAGTTGTACGTCATTAGTTTTCTACATAGTTTCGTCCCACACAGGTGGGCATAGGACCACAAGACAGGAACCAGGCGGGGAGCCTCCCACATGGGAAGCACACCCCAGTTCAGCATATGGGTCCACATGGGCCAGGGCTTGGACTTGATCCTTGGACCCTGGGGCAGCAAAGCAAGCGCTCAACTCACTGAGCCATCCCAGCTTCCCCCTTTATTAAAATTTTTGAAATATGTAATTACAAATGCTCCAAATTCACCTCAAAGAAAGTCTGTTTTGGAAATTTTGCTTTTTCTAAAATATTTTCTATTTAGTTTTCTAAAAGGAGTGACTCTTTTTTGCTGCAACTCTTTGTCTTGTTCTATTGAAAACATCCTGGACTTGAGCTCATCCTGCAGATATTGTTGACCACCTATGATTAACAGACACTACGCTAATACTATGGATGTGATAATGAATTAGATACTGTCCCAGCCCCACAGGTAAAAGGGGCTTCCCAGGAGAAGAGGCAGTGAAATTGAAACCTGAAGCATGAGTAGGACTGGGCTAGATCAGGTGGAGAGGAAGAGTGAAAAGACCCTTCCAAGAAGATAAAATAGCGTGCATGCTCTTAAATTGACTAGATATTCTTTTCATAAATATGTTCTGTACACTGTGATAATGGAACTGTTGCTTTAATGTACTCTTAGCAGGGAATAGTCACTATTTGCCTGTGTCAGTGTTAAAACTACCACCTTCATTTAGAGATACATGAAACCTTTTCATTGTGGACTACCCTTTAGTAACAGTAATTAACTGGACTAATCACTTGTATACAATATAATGAGTGTAAACCTACACATATGAACTTGTTTGTACATACCTAACATGTTTACTCATTAATAAACTGCACAAAGTAAAATACAAAAACAAAAACAAAAACAAAACAAAAACACTTGTAAGGATGTAGCTGTTAACAGTTACAATGTGTTTAGCTGCAAGTAACAACAAAAATATCTAACCTAAATTGGTTAAACAAGTATAAAATTTGTTTTATGTAATTTATAAATTATATAAAGTAAGTAAGGCAGGCTTTTTGTCATACAATTGCTGGTGCGAAGTCATTGAGGATCCAGGTTCTCTATGCCTTTATGCTCTGGTATACACGGCATCAGCTTTATCCTCTTGCTTTTTCTTCCTTGTGCTTTCCCTTGGAGCCATCAGGGCTATATAATTTCTCTTTCACATCCAACAGGGAAGTGAGATCCTCTACCTCAGTATGAGAGCAAGTCATTCCCTTCAATCTGATTGGGCACGTTCTAGCCTGGACTAAAAGCAGTTGAGAGAGTTACAGGATATTTTCTGCTTGCTGAATGGAGAGGTACACTGAGCGAGGGTGAAGAGTCAGCATAGCTTTGCCCGAGCCATGGCATTGAGGTCTGGGTATCTAAGGAAAACCATTCTTCTGTTAGGACAAGGGGAGAATGAAGGGATAGACAACCAATCCTGAGTCCAAACAAGTTGTTTGTTGCTTTTTCATATTTATTTAATTCAAATTCAGTCTCTTGGCCAGAGTAAAAATACTTCCTCCTCATTGGGGAAAAAAGGGCATGATTCTAATAGATTCTAACTCTTTGAACTCTGTGTGGATTGGTAATTAGGGAGAGATGAAGTAAATGTTGAGTTTTGGAGACTGCTGTTTTATCTTTCCTTTCCTCAGCTTCCTGAATTGTACTTTTGAATTTCTACATTGGTTTTTGTGGTCCACATTTACCATAGAGTAGAAAGAAATTGCAGGCATTTATTTTGCTGTAAAAGTATTTTTAGATGTTTTGTGGGCTGTGTATCAATTACTGTATAACATAGAGTTAGGAAGCAATGTGCAAAATATATTTAGCAACCTTTGATAATATTTTAAGAGTATTTGATTTTGACATATACTATATAATTTATAGAGATGCAGGTTACATCATTATAAGGTTACATATTGGGAAATCTATAAAAAAATGTCTTAAAAATACCTTCTTGAAATGCACACTGAGGAATGCCCACTCAAAGGATAAATATGCAATGATTGCTCAGGTTTCTTTTTTCTCCTTTATTTTCTTTTTGTACTTCCTACGCAAGTATCTTTTTGTGGCTTCTCATCATGACAAATGGGTGACTGAACCGGAAAAAGTTTATGTCAATTGAATGATTGACCTTTATTTTTCTTTTCTTTTTTTTTTTTTAATAGAAACATTTTTATTTATTTATTTATTTGTTTGTTTATTTATTTATTTACTTTTTGACAGAGAGAGAGAGAGAGAGAGAGAGAGAGAGAGAGAGAGAAAGAGAACTGAACTGGGGGAACTCCCCAGCTCAGCATATGGGTCCGCACGGGCCGGGGCGGGATTTGATCCCTGGTCCCCAGTGCTGCAAAGTGAGCGCTCAACCCACTGAGCCATCTCGGCTTCCCCGACCCTTATTTTTCATTCAGGACTGTTCTTTCCCTCTGGCTACGTGGGGTTGGAGTGATGTGCTTGCCAGAGGCTGGACTAATATAAACATAGCTTCCTATGGAAAAAGCAGAATGCAACTACATAAACAAATGCAAAAGGCTTTTATTTTTGCGAGTTTGTTTAGGGTGGCCTTTGGTAGACAAAAGGGAGAAAAAACTTAATAGTTTAAATATTAGCAAAATAATGATTCCCAGCTGATATTTGCATAGTGACACATTCTTCAGGGTTTTTGTTTGTTTGTTTTTTTAATGCATTATCTCACCTGATGGAATAACCCTGTGATAAGGGAAGAATTAAAACCTTTTAAATGATTAGGAAACCAACATATAGTGAAGGTTAAATGAATTATTCATAATTTGAAGTGGAAGAATAAAGTTTAAGAACTCAAATATTTTGTTTTCTTTTTGTGTGTGTGCGCATGTGCACACATGTGTGTGTGTGCTTTATAGTGAAATATTTTACCCCTTCCCCACTTAAAAAAAAAAAACAAGAACAAAACAAAATACACTCATATGGGGAATATAAAACTGAAAGCAACAAAGAAACAAAACCTAATGGACATAGTCTATAGGTAATGGGGGAGGGGGTTGGAGGAGGTGGGACGGGTGCTAAATATATGGTGATGGAAAGAAAGCTGACTCTGGGTGGTGAGCACATATTATAACACATAGACAAAGTACTATAGAATTGTTACATAGGTTCCAGGTGTACACTTCTAACCAATGCCACCCTAATAAATTTAACAATAAAAAAATACAAAGAAAAAAACCCACAAAGAGTTGAACAAAACACCCTGCTATGTTAAACATAAATTATGATCAATTTCTGAAGAATTTACAATTGCTGGAATATAAGATCTTCTAAGCTAGTAACTGTGAATTTGAAGGAATTGAATGACTTAGAATGCTTTTTAAAAATACCCTTTAAATACTGCATGAGGGCAGTCTGGAAATATGCAGTGATATAACTGTTCTCGTTATATTGACAATGGCTGGACTTTTTCCGGACAGCTTTTGTGTATTCATTCTTGCTCTTCATTTTCTTCACTGCCTGCAGTGGTCTCATATATCCAGTTCAGGCTCCTTTAAGTGTATTTCTTATGCTTATGCTTTTATCTTCTCTCTTCCCCCTTCACCCAAACCTAAACTCACACTTCTCATGAGGGTTTTGGGCTTCATGTTACTTGGGAAGCCTTCACATAAGGCCTGGAGACCATTAATGGGCCCTCTCATATTATTACAGGGCATTTGTTTAGGAAAATATATTAAGGGGAAGGGATATTGCTGAGAGTGTTTGAAAATATATGTGTCACATGTTGGTTACCCATTCCTGGGAATACCTCTAGTTATAATCTTAAGAATTTGATGACTGGGGAAGCTGGGATGGCTAAGTGGGTTAAGCGCTTGTTTTGGAGCTCCGAAGACCGGGGATCGAATCTTGGCCCTGGCCCGTGTAAACCCATATGCTGAAATGGGGTGCGCTTCCCATGAGGGAGGCCCCCAGTTTGGTTCTTGCCCCCCAGTTCAGCCCCTGGCTCAAGGGGGTGTGCCTTTCATGAGGGAGGCCCCCAGCCCAGTTCCTGCCCTGCAAGGCCCCTGCCCACCTGTGTGGATTGAAAGGTGATGACATACAACTATGGAGACTGTTCTGGGCCCTCCCCCTTCTCTCTGTCTCTCTCTGTCTCTGTCAAAAACAATAAAAAAAATAAATCTTTAAAAAAAAATTTGATGATTGACACATAGTTGGCCATCAATAAACAGGGGAAGCCAGGATAGCTCAGTGGGTTAAGCACTCACTTTGCAGCCCTGGGGACCAAGGATCTAATCCTGGCCCCGGCCCGTCTGGACCCATATACTGAACTGGGGAGTGCCCCCAGCTTGGTTCTCACTGAGGTGAGACCCCCGGCCCAGTCCCTGCCCTGTGCAGCCCTGCACCCACCTGTGGAATGAATCTATGTGGAAAAACCAGTGATGTGCAACTATGGAGACTGTTCTGGGCCCTCCCCTTTCTCTCTGTCTCTGTATCTCTCTCTCCCTGTCAAAAACAATAAAAATAAATCTTAAAAAAAATAAACAGCTATAGGTAACTACTGAATTTGTTGCTAGAGTGACTGCACTGCATGATTTTGCGCTTTCTGAATACAAAATAGATCTTTGAGTAAGGTACGTTTTTTTGACAGCTGCTGAAAACATCTGAGAGACAATTTAATTTGTCTGCAACTACAGCAGCAAAAAATAAAAAAAAGCAAGCAGGCTACATCACTGCTCCTGCTTATTTGATGAATATCAATAAATATGGATGAAACACCTGAAGGAGCACACAAATGACTAGTTAGCAAATTTGCCAAGTATGCAGACAATAGATATACTGCATGATTATGTTTGTTGAAAATAAAAAAGGGAGAGACATAAATAGGGCTAGTGAGAATGAAGATTCAATGACAGCATTTCATAATACTCATGAAGTATCTTTCATCTTAGGTAGTTGAAAGCATTTTAAAAGTGTCCTCATGACACCCTTCTGGTGCTAGTAGATGGTAAAGAAGAATCAACTTCATTTAAATTAAAAAGAATGCTGAATCGGGAGTTGAAAAGCTAAGTGACTGCTTGGTGTCTTGGTCTCAGAAACGGAGGCTGTGTCTGTCTGTGGCAAGTGTATTGTTTCTTTTGCCCCCAAGCCATCTTTTTCTAGCTCTGTATAAATTATCTACCTGGCAAAAAAAGCAGACTGAAGCTGGGAGCAAAAAATATACTTCTGTGGGTGTAATTGTATTCGTGGCCAAACAGAATTTGGACTTCTTCCAGTAAAACCCTGAGTTGTCAACAAACAGAAAGAGCCTAGTTGAACAGGATTAGAGAAGAAATGAAAAGATGGGATAAATGCACGGACACATCCAAGGTTTTAACCTGAAATTTTCTTGTGGGGGGGGGAGGGTAGTAAGCTTATTTCTATTTCCCCCCTTCCCCAGCTACTGTTTCTGTTCCCTTTTGCTCCTTGATTGCCTCAGAAACACCAGCTGTTGGAGCTGGGAATAGCCAGCATCTAGGGCAGGTTTACAGTGCTGGTGATAGTCCTTCCTCCAGCTGAGGACACTGAGCATTTCCCTGAAGCACCTTCCTGGCTCACACTTCCAGTCCATCTTTTACTTCTCTTATATCTTGCTCACACCAGCTGCAACCACACTTGTCCTTGCTCTTGCTCACATAAACCAGGCATGTTCCTGACTCAGTCTTTGTACTTCTGTTTCCTCTACCTGGAATGTTCTTTTTACTTCATAGTGTGCCTTCTCTGGATACTTAATCTCAATTTAGAATGACCAGGTAATCTGGTTTTGCCTGGGACTGACGATTCCTAGGACATGGGGCTTTTAGTTTTCAAACTAGTCTGCCCAATGCAAATGAGGATGCCTTGATCACCCTATTTAAATTGCAATTTATTCTAAAGGTTTTCCTCCTTCACTGTTCCCCCTCCCCCCTTAGCATTTATCACCATCTAATATGCTATACATTTGACCTTTTTGTTTTGTTTTTTTAATTCACTGTTTGATCCCCAATGTTCAGATTAGCTCAGAGAA
Source organism: Craseonycteris thonglongyai (assembly GCA_004027555.1). NCBI lineage: Eukaryota > Metazoa > Chordata > Mammalia > Chiroptera > Craseonycteridae > Craseonycteris > Craseonycteris thonglongyai. The sequence goes on along the minus strand of PVKE010011929.1, from coordinate 26,299 downwards.
GGTAGATGCTCAATAACTGTTTTTGAATGGATAAATAAATGAATGAGTGAGAAATTTAGATAGTGCTAATTATATTTGAATAAACTAATGGGGCTATATTTCCTGAAGTGAATTATTGAGTCTATAAAGCATTGGTTAAATGTAATTTGACTCTGAAAATAAATGCATTATTTCCTAAGAAGTGATGATTTTGAGGGCGAAAATTTAAACAGGCAGAAATTTAAATAATCTTTTTGTTTATAATTAAAAATTAAAGTTAACTAATAAAATTTTAAAATAAGTTTTTATAAAAATAGACTATGAAAAGAATGTAGTGTTTTACTTTAGATAGCATACTGGGGGATCATTTGTGTAGGTTTAGGTTAACTGATTTTAATCTATTGAATAGATTGTTATGGAAATTTAGTTAGTTTTAACACATGTAAGTCTCTGATTTGCCCCCATGAAAGTTTAGGCATATACTTGATTAACAAACAACACTTCTTCTCTTAATATTCAGTTATTATTGACTGGATGAATGTATGGATGACTTCAAAAGGCCAATATACAGAAAATCAAATCTCTGCAGTGCATAAGAAATCAGAAGTAATGAGCCTGCCTGCCGTATGCTTAGTGTGGCATTCTTGGATATTGGACTTTTACTGATCCTAGACCTGACCTGGAAAACCTGGCCAAGTTGTCCCTTGCTCTATTATTTGCAAGCACTTGGGTTGTCTCTCACTTGTCCATGTTGATGAGGTGTTATGTGAAGAACACCAGATCTGGGTGCAGAAGTCCTGGGTCCTCATCCTTATCACCATTTAACTTTCCATGTGGCCTTGCATGAACACTTCAACTCTTAAGATGTGAAATGAGGATGCTAAAGTCCCATTTACCTTACTGGGTTGCTCAAACTAAGAGTGGAGCTGCTTTGAAAAATCGTATGGCACTACATAGTAATGTAGGATGAGGTGAGGCCTTCTGCTGCGTGTGTGTTGCATAGGTGATTGAGCAGTCACTGCCAGATGGTTTTGAGCTTGGTTCTTGGTTCAAAATACCCATTCTCAATCTTGCTGGTGAAGTCTCTCCCTGTTACCAATAATAGCCACAGAGGATATCATTAGAATAGAGTCTGCGATTTCTACCTCAGATCTAGAGAGTTACTTCAATTCTGCTCTCAAAATGAGTGATGAAGGAGATATTCTAGCAGGTTCTTACCAGTTTTAATCAAGGTACCTTTGTAAAAGCAGGTCATTCAGTAGCTGTAGACCTTTGAAATAGACATTGATCCTCATTTTAAAACTAGATCTTTTCTTGGTAAAGCGATGAGTAGCTACACAGAGGCCAAATAATGTGGTTAAAAAGACTCTGGAACTAGGCTGCTTATCAAATTCCATCTCTGCCATTTACCAGGTATTTGACATAAAACAAGTTACTTATTCAATATGTTTCTTGATATTTCCTACCTTAAATGTGTATATGAGAGTTAAAAGAGTTAATTCAAAGTTCTTAGAACAGCTACTGATGTGTAGCAAGCGCCATTTTATGTTACTATTATTATATTGATCTAACTGACCCCTTGCTCAAATGGGGTGACTTGGACCTTACTCCAGGCTTGGTTTTTGGTGTTCTTATATTTTATTTATTTATTTTGACAGAGACAGAGAGAGAGAGATACAGAGACAGAGAGAGAGCTGAACTGAGGGAGCTCCCAGTTCAGCATATGGTTCCGCACGGGCTGGGGCTGGGATTCGATCCTCGGTCCCTGGCGCTGCAAAGTGAGCGCTTAACCCACTGAGCCATCCCGGCTTCCCCTTTTGGTGTTCTTTTGTAGGACCCATGAAGAGCACACTGACTATGCTTCATTTTACTTATATGAGTTTTAGGGCACTTAATGCAAATTAAATGTTATCTTTAGTGCTTGGTACCCTCCTGCCAATCTCTGCTACCCCCACCCCCATGCCCCATGATTCCTAGAAATCCAACATGGACTGCAGGTGTTTTTCTTTTCATTATTTAGGAGTAATAACATGCAGGACAGGCCAATCACAGTTCTTAACAATTATTATATCAACTAAGGGAAATTGCTCTGCTTATGGTCAGTTTCTGTTCTGCGACTGGCCAAATTTACTTTCTTTCCGACAGCTTGCTACAATGGCATCACCTGTCCTGTCTTTATGTCATAGCTGGTTGACTCAAGGAAGGACAGTTGGCTCAGAGCAATGAATGGCCTCTGAGGTCACTTTGCATGAAAGTTCTGTCAAAACATGGATTACATTGCTTATTTAGGCCAACTCAGGTGTTCTATTTGGGGATATCTTACTGAAGATATTATGGAGAAAGCAAAAGTTATTTTATGAGCATCAGTTATTTTATGAGCCCTTGCACTTATAGAGTAAGCTATGAGCAAGTAGAAAACAATCATAAATAAGTAGAAGGCAAAAGACATACAGTACAGAATGAGTGAGTTGGTTGGCTTGGTCCTGGATAGAGCAGAAGAAGAAGCAGAGGAGTTGGCAATCGAGGATGATCAACAGTATCCTGTTGAAGGGGTGATGGACTAACTAGCCCCCCATACCTGCTTTGAATCCTTCAATTTTTGACCTGTTCTGAATTCCAGAGGTCTATTCCATGGCTGTTCTGGGTTTTCTTTTTATTAGGTCAGTGTGCATGACCATAATATATCCTTATTATTTGAAGTAATTTGAATGAGGCTCTATTTATTATCAGCCAAAGAGATTAGGCACTCTAGATGCTATAGTCTTTTCTTTTATTATAGAAGGAACCAAAGAGCTTAAGTCTAAAATTTTATATCAAATATATAGTTATTTTAGCTTTACTTAAGAAATGTTTTTAAATAAACAAGTGAAATGTACCATTGCTAATTCTCTCTTTTTCTTTATTGAGGTATATTTCTCATACAATAAACTGTATACATTTTAAGTGTTCAGTTTGATGAGTTTGACAATTGGGTTTATATGTATAAGCACCACCACAATTAAGATAAAAAATGATTGCATCTTCTTAAAAGATTCCTATGATCCTTTCTAGCCACTCTCTCTACCCTAAGAGAATGACTTTTTGATATCTATCTTCACAGATCACTTATTCTTGGACTTCAGATAAAAGAAGTCACACAATAGATACTCTTAAGTATTCTGTTTCATTTGCTCAAGATGTTTTTGAGATTCATCCACGTTTTATATGTTTCAGAAGGCATTCCTTTTTTATTGCTGAATAGTATTCCATTCTATGAATATAACATACTTTGTTTATTCTTTCTTCTAATAATATTTGGATTGCTTCCCAGTTTTTTGGCTATGAATATTTCTGTATGTCTTTTTATAAATATATATTTAAATCTCTCTTGAGAATAACTAGGAGTAAAATCACTGGGTGATAGCATTAATATCTATTTACTTTCATAAGAAATTGTCAACCCATTTCTCAATGTGGTTGTATCATTTATACTTCTATGAGCGAAGCATGAGAGTTCCAATTGCTCTACATCCTTGCCAACATTTTGCTTTGTCATTTTTTTTCACTTGGGTCATTTTTGTGTTTTTGAAATGATATCTTTTCCTTCTTTTTGTTTTTTTTTTTTAGATTTATTTATTGTTTTGAGGGAAAGTGAGCGAGAGAGAGAAGAGGGGAGGGCCCAGAGCAGTCTCTATAGTTGTACATCGTTAGTTGTGATGTGGTTTCATTCTACACAGGTGGATGTGGGGCTGTAAGGGGCAGGAATTGAACTGGGGGCCTCCTGCATGGGAGGCGAGAACCTTCACTGCCATCCTAGTGATTACCAGTTGTGCCACAGGTTCAACATATGTGTTTGCATGGGCTGGTGCAAGGATTCAATTCTCAGACCTTGTAGTTGCAAGTCAGGAGTTCAACCTGATGCCTATTGGAATAATATCTTATTGTGTTTTTTCTTTTTTATTCTTAAATTTGTTAGAATGACATTGGTTAGTAAAAATTGCATAGGTTCCAGATGTACAATTCTATAGTACTTTGTCCATGTGTTACAATGTGTTCACCACCCAGAGTCAGCTTTCTTTCCATCACCATATATTTAGCTCCCCCTCTTTTTTCTTTCATCCCTCTCCCCCGTTACCCTCAGGTAACCACTAAACTATTGACTGTGTCCTTGAGGTTTTGCTTCTTTGTTGCTTTCAGTTTCATATTCCACATATGAGTGAAGCCACATGGTTCTTAGCTTTTTCTGTCTGGCTTATTTTGCTTATTATGATGGTCTCAAGCTCCATCCATGTTGTTGCAAATGACAGTATTTCATCTTGTCTTATAGCTGAGTAACAATCCATTGTATATATGTACCACAGCTTTTTAAATTTTTCATTTTCCTAATAATTAACAATGTTGAGTATTTAAAAAAACCTTTTTTTCACTGTCATATTGCTAATCTTCTATGAATTAAGTCTTCTGCCCATTTAAAAAATTTGGTTATTTGTCTTTGTTTTATTTGCAAAAGTTTTTCTATACCCCGAGTCTATTTTCAAATACATGTATTGTAAATTATTTTTAGGCAGGGGTTTTATTATTCATTTTCTTAGTGGTATTTTTTTGATGAGCAGAAATTTAAAATTTTTTTTTTATATTTATTTATTTATTTTTATTGTTTTTTTTGACACAGAGAGAGAGAGAGAGACAGAGACAGAGAGAGAACGGAACTGGGGGAGCTCCCAGTTCAGCATATGGTTCCGCACGGGCCGGGGCTGGGATTCGATCCCTGGTCCCCGGCGCTGCAAAGTGAGTGCTTAACCCACTGAGCCATCCCAGCTTCCCCTAAAATTTTAGATTGTGAGTGTTCCTCAAAAAATTTTAAGGATGTTTTATTATATGAATCAGAGTAACTATTTTTAGGCATCTCAGTAAAATATGTCAGGTAAGTCAGCTTTCCTGAAAATACCACCCACCTCCCAAGAAAGATGGGCTGTAGTCTGGGATCAGGAACATGAAATGTTTATGCAATGTCTATAGTCTCCAGTGATGATTGTGTCATTAATTAATCAGTGGTAGTTGTTAATATTGGTGGCTGTTAAAAAAATTATTTAGTCATGAGACCATTTTCAAGGAAACAAGATTTTATGCCTTACATAGAAAATAATTGAAAAATTTCATACTAGCAAGCAGAGCTGGTATGGGTTTTAGTATATAGATACTATATTTTTTAATGTTAACTTGATTCTAAAATCAAATGAAATATAATTGGTGTTCTTATAAAATGTGGAGCATATCAAATTCTTGCCATTTTGAAATAAACTATTTACTTTCTCATTTCAATAACTATTTTCCACATTTGAATTTTCACCCATTGGGCTCTAAGTACCAGAGTACTATAGTATTTGTTCTTAATATGTGTGCAAAGCAAAATTTTCCTGACCTATTGGATTGTGATTCACATGCAGTCAAATTAACATGGTTGCTCAAATTATAGTGGCTTTGGGCATGCATTCCAAGAAGCTGATGGAAATCGAGTCCTATTTAAACTCCTTTAAAAATAATTTTTTCTGGTTTGTAAATATAACACAGGTTTTAGGTGTACAATTCTACAATACATCATCTCTGTGTTGCATTGCTCACTACCCACCTGGAACCTATGTAATTTTTACCAACCAATGTCACCCTAATGAATTAAATAAATAAATAAAATAGTAAAAAATAAATTTTTCTGAAAGTGCCTTATTTTTTTTTAAAAAAAGATTAACAGATATAGCTCACATACTATTCAAAAGCATGAAATTTGGAGAGAGATGGGTTTGAGTTCCAGCTCTATGGTTTACTAGCTGCGTGACCTTTGAGAAATTACTCATACTTTCTGTGCTTCAGTTTTCTTATTGGTAAAATAGGGTTATAAGCAGTAACCATCTTATAGTGTTGTTGTGAGAGAGAAATGAGTTGCTTTATGTAAAGTACTTAGAAGAATGTCTGGCCCATTAGAAGGTACTCTTTGTTAGCTGTTATTGCTGTTATTATTATTAATCTCCTCCACAAGAACTTGTGTGGGTGTTGGGGGGGGGGAGGGAGCTGAATGTATCTACTAGATTCATAAATATGTATTATTTTGGTTCCTTTCACACTGCTGACATACTATCTGACTCTAGCCTTCTTCCATTCAGAATGCTTTCCCTAGTCTCAGATGATTGACTATCCTCAGGCTACTAAGAGCTCCTCTATACCTTCTATTTGATCTTGTATATGAGCACAGATGCTTTTCTTAGCTTTCTACAATCTGCCAGAGACCTGGCTATTAGTTTTATCAGAATTTACTAAAGGTTCCTGGATATCACAAGAGCAACAGAGACAATAATTTGAAATTTGTACTAGAGGAAATCTGGGTTCCAGTTAAAACAACAAAAAAGCCACAACAAAAAATTTCAACTCTCCACACCTTACTCCTTTAAGAAAATGAGGAGGGCAAGAAAAATCCATAAACTTTAAATAAAATATACATTACGGAAAGAACATATGAAATCCAAACAGCATGGGATGCCAAATAATGCTAACTACCCACCTGGAGGTATTGTGGGAAATAGCAGAAACAGAACACAAATATATAGACAAATATTCCCTTCCCCAAGGAGGAGGCCCAACCTAACTGAGAACTATCGTAGGTAGAACTGAGAACAAGTAGGACAGGGCATAATGGCTTAGGGGAAGCAATGAGAATAATTATGGAAAGTTTGCAGTGGAAGATATTAAAGAAAATACCTATTAGAGTAACAACTGAAGGCAGATTCCTTGAGCCAAGAAATTGGGAACTCAACCCTTACCTCTCTTCTCCCATCCACCAGGTTCTCTTGATAATAAATAAGCCGAGAAAAATAATCTCATTCAATTATGAATAAAAAAGTAAAAATGCCACATCTACACAAAGATGTCATAAGGAAAGAGAAAAATCAGAACTTGTCAAAGGAAGAAAACTCACCAGAGAAACACTACCACAATTAGAAGAAAAGTACAATGTTCCTAAAAAGTGCTGTCATTTATCTATTTATCTATCTACCTACCTACCTACCTACCTACCTACCTACCTACCTACCTATCTATCTATCATGTATCTATCATCTATCTATCTATTGCAGTTACAGCTCCCATGAAATGGAGATGAAAGAACTCAGAAAAAAGATGGCCAGACAATAGGAAGATGAAAATGGGAATTGAAAGAATTCAGGGAAGAAACAGAAGAAGAAAAAGATACAATTATTTTAGAAATGCAGACTAAATTACCAAAAGCACAGGCAACACTAGATATGAAAACACATAAGGGGAATGGGGAAAAAAATGAAAAAAAAAGAGTACATAACTAAAGGACAGAGTACCAAGATGCCTTGGAATTCGAACTTAATTCATTCCGTTCGAGTTCCAAAATGTTCGAGTTCCAAGATGAATGGGTATTCGGATAGAGCTACCAACTTTACAGTCGATACATCTCACGCGAGCAACATGTTGGCATTCGGATTCCAAAGCAGCCTTCAGATTCTGAGGAAAAATATGCTTGATTTGTGTTCAGATTAAGTTGTTCGAGTTTTGAGGCCTTCGGATTCCAAGGTATCACTGTATAGTGAAAAATGATAGCGATATAAGAAAAGGGAGTTCCAGACACATATAAGTGCCATAATCCCCCTTATCTGTTGTTTCACTTTTCAAAGTTCAGTTACCTGTGCTCAATCGTGGTCTAAAAATATTAAATGAGAAATTCCAGAAATAAACAATTGATGTTTTAAATTGCACATGTGTCTGAGTAGAGTGATTAAATCTCATGCCTTCCCAGCCAAGATGAGAATCACCCCTTTGTGTACATGCCTGTTAGTCACTTTAGCAGCCATCTTGGTTATCAGTTCAGCTGTCACAGTATCATGGTGCTTGTGTTCAAGTAACACTTATTTTACTTAGAAATGTCTCATTCAGCTCATTTCATCTGGAGTTGCTGATGGAGAAGGTGTCAAATGCCAAGAGATACCAGATAAAACTTTTCTGCTCTACTTGTTTGTACTAGAGGCAAAGGAAATTTTGAACTAGTAAAGATTTGTGGTATCTGAAATGGAGTGATATTTGTACTTCAGCGCGGAACCAAATATGGTAAACTTCAGCAAGCAAAAAATGAGAAATAGAAGAATAATTTGATAACATTGTGCACACTCCATGCACATGTAACCCAAGCGTAGGTGAAGTTGTCAGTGTCTTTTTTGTGTTCCACTGACATGCACCATTTCCATGTACTTTCTATTCTGGGTCCCGGTCAACTTTCATGAATGAAGTTCAGTTTATCCCATAGCCAGAAGCATCTGCTGGTATGCCTTGATGCTCCAAGCTCCTGTATTCTGAACTATATATCTCAGTGTGACCAGAGACATTGTCACCATTCCAGTCTCATATATGAGAGCCTATAGGCTCTCAGTTGGCTTCTCTTGTCCCTGAACCTTCCCATTTCATTTATTTTCAGGGAAACCCTTGTCTTAGAACATTCCTCATGTGCCCTTGCCTTAAACAGTCACATGAGAACATAATAACCCAATATCAGATAATTTTCCAAGTCTAGGTTATTTAATCCTAATTTAGACCATAAGGGGGTTACCTAAAATCCACTCTAGTGGGAGGTTTTTCAAACCTGACTATACTTCAGAAGCATGCACGGAGCTTTCTAAAAATAAAGATGTGTAGGCTCTGTCCCCAGAGATTCTGACTCCAGTTCACTTTTATATCCTTGAAACCAATATAACATCAGATATCTTTTTGGTAGTTCTAAGTCTTAGTTTCTTTTATTCTTTGAGCAATAATTAGACCTATCACACTTCCTCATCCACAAGGAAAGCAACAATTTGCAGGTATGCTGCAATGAAAACTCAGCTTTACAAAACAAAAAAAAAAAGGAAAAAAAAAAGAATTAATTAACTTATTTATTTATTTATTTATTTATTTATTTATATTTAAAGACAAGAATCTACGGAGGTCAAACTCAGCCTTGTTTGTGATTTGAGTGAACAGTTTAGCTCCCTGAGCCACAGCTTTTGAAACATTGCTAGTTTATATTTGTATACTGAGGGACTCATTGAGATATTTTTCCATGGTGGGAAAGTAAATAGTAAAAAGTCATACCGGTATATGATTTTCACACCTTAGAGGACATAAAATTACTTTCAGTTTTTTTAAAGATTTATTTTATTGTTTTTGGCAAATAATGCCAGGGAGACAGAGACAGAGGAAAGGGGGAGGAGGGCCTAGAGCAGTCTTCATAATTGTATGTCATCATTTTTTGATGTGGTTTCCTTCTACACAGGTCATGGCTAGGACTTGATCCTAGACTCTGGGGCTGCAAGTAATCACTTAACCCATTGAGCCATCCTGGCTGCCCCTACTTCCAGTTTTTAAATGGTAGCTTTTGTAGCTTCAAGGATTCAGAGCTTAGAGCCAGTGTGGCTCTAGGTGCCAATGCATTGATCCTCCGCCTAGCCATCTCTGGGTCAAGAAAATCTCATGCTGAGATGATGTCGGGGGTGAGGATAAACCAAGAAGAAACATCCTTCTCTGTTACATAATAATAGGTTAACTAACTTTGCAAAATGACACAAAATGAAAACAGACACCAGATTTTTTTAATACTCACAACTTTTATTAAGAAGGAGAAGGAGCAAATATTAATAATATTGACATTCAAATTTGTAGTTGGCAGAATAGTGCAAAATAAAAAAATCCTGTGACTTTCTTAATGTCAAGGGAAAATATTTAAGAAAATAATGCACATTAATTAAAAAATATGATAAAATCAGCTACTTCTCAAAAATTGAGACTGTTTAGAATTTTTGTGTTGCTCTATGACCTGAAACAGTAGCATTTTAATTACAACCATAGTTGCTTTGTGAAACTAAGTTCATTTTCACCTACCCAGTGTCATGCTAAACATTTTATCTTTTTTTTTAAAGATTTATCTTATTGTTTTGACAAAGAGACAGACAGTCAGAAAGAGACAGAGAGAAGGGGGAGGGCCCAGAGCAGTCTCTACAGTTGTATGTCATTAGTTTTCAACATGGTTTCATTCCACACAGGTGGGCACAGGGCCCAGCAGGGTGGGATCTTTGTGAGGGGCCTCCCACATGTGAAGCTCACCCTAGTGGCAACTGAATTGGGGCCACACCCTCGTTCAGCATATGGGTCCACAGTAGGCGGGGCTGGGACTCAATCCTTGGACCCTGAAGTTGCAAGGTGAGCACTCAACCCACTGACGCATCCTTGCGGAATCCCCACTGCTAAACATTTTAGACCAGTTGATCTTTACATGGTGTACTTATACCATAACTGGTGTTTACTTATATGGCTGTATCAACTCAGTTAGTTTTTCTTAGAAATCTATTCATCTTCAGTTTCTTTTGGTCCCTTGGGAAAAATGTTTTTTTGTGGGTTTTATTCGGTTTGTGTTATATGACCATGGTCTGCCTGAAGGACGGCACCAGTCCTGGCATGAGAGAACTCATTTATCATGTAACTACAATTCTTTATTGTTCAGCATAGGTGATGAAAACAAAGACTTATTTCTAATAAAGTTGTGTTGCACTGCAAAAACAAAAGGGCTTTATATTACAATCACCTTTTATGAAAAGAATATTCTTTAAATAATTGAAGAAAGAATTTATATCATTAGTACAATTTTAATTAAGCCTTCCAAAATGTTGCATGTAGACAGACCACTGTCTGTTAACTAGCTTGTGATATTTCTGTGTTAGTCCACAGACTGAATTTCGAGGGGTGTATCTCTCCCTATTGAAAATTTAAAGTTCTTTTATTTTATAAAGATTAAAAAGAATATTTTGTTATTGTCTTTGACAGAGAGAGAGACAGACAGAGAGAAGGGGAGGGCCCAAAGCAGCCTCCATAGCTGTACATCATTAGTTTTTGGTATAGTTTCATTCCACAGGTGGGAATGGGTCTGCACAAGGCAGGACCTGGGCCAGGGGTCTCCCGCATGGGAGGCATGCCCCTGTGAGCTGGGGGCCTCCTACATGGAAAGCATGCTTGGGACTAGAGCTGAACTGGGGGCCTTCCACATGGAAAACTCGCCCTGGCAAAAGTGGAACTGGGGGCACACCACATGGAGCCATCCCGGCATCCCCTAAAATGCCTTTGGAATGTTAGTCAAGCCTATCCCAGGACTTGTGTGAAAAATGTGAGTGTTGTTATGTCAAGTCATTAGTGTACCTCTTTCCTACTGTCCCATGGCCCTGTCCTTAGCACATTTGCTTTCTCACTATAAGACACCTAAGAAAAGAATTTATACCCTAACGAAGTAGGTAAACAAACCATTTGTTAGACAAAGTTCACATTCCTCTTTTTCCCACCCCATTTCTTTTTAAGTATTAGTGCATTCATTTGCTTGTCATAGATACTCTAATAACTAAGGAAGAAAACTTTTTTTATCGTTAAATTTATTGGAATGACATCGGTTGATCACAATTACATTGTTTCTGGTGCACGGTTCTACATTACATTGTCTATCCATTGCATTATGTGCTCCCCACCCAGACTCAGCTCTCTTTACACCACCATATATATGATTCCCCCTCCCTATTCTGCCCCCGCATTGACCTCCCCCACCCCGGTCTCCCACCCACCTGCCCCTTTACCCTCTGTGTCCATGAGTTTTTGTTTCTTTGTTACTTTCAGTTTTATATTCCACCTATAAGTGAGGTCATATGTGTCTTAATTCTTTCAGTCTGACTTATTTTGCTTAATGAGATGGTTTCAAGGTCCATCCATGTTGTCACAAATTGCTGTATTTCATCTTTTCTTATTGCTGAGTAGTATTCCACTGTGTAAATGTACCACATCTTCTTTATCCAGTCATCTATCAAAGGACACTTTGGTTTTCATGACTTGGCCACCATGAACAGTGCTGTGATGGACGTTGGGGTACATATATCTTTGTAAATTAAGATTTTCAAGTTTTTGGGGTAGATACCCAGAAGAGGGATACTGAGTTATATGGCAATTCCATTCCTAATTTTTGAGGAATCTTCAAACTGCCTTTCATATTTGTTGTACCAGTTTACATTCCCACCAGCAGTGTATGAGGGTTCCTTTTTTCTTCACAGCCTCTCCAACACTTGTTATTCCTTGTCTTGTTGATTATAGCCATTCTAACAGGTGTGAGGTAGTATCTGATTGTGGTTTTAATTTGCAAGGAAGAAGACTTTGTTGCTAGACTCTTCCTCTGTTTGCCAGTAAGGTAACAAATGACAGAAAGAAACGGCATTTAAAAACAAATACACATGCAACTTTGAGTAACATTAATAAGATACATGTTTAAAAGAAATCTGTTTTCTCCAGAATATCCTATAACGACAGTGGAGATAGAACTTGATAGAAGTTTCTTTTGTAAGAAAATATACAGATTCCACTGGAACTGAGTAATTAAATCAGATGTCTGGTTCTTCCTTTGACCAAATTTAGTAATTTTCATTAGTATTTAAGCTTTAAAAATTTTTATACATCATAACAGTTGAATTCCTAATCTTAATATTACATGTGTGGATAAGTAAGTAAATTGGTACATACAACATAGAAATGTGAAATACAATCTCTGGATGGCAGCATGTGCTCACCAGAAAAAAATTTCTTCCTAAGTAATGCTGTTTCCATTTATTTAATGGATTGGTAAATGGATGGGTCTACAATATTCCATGATGTAAAGTGTCTTGGTCATTTGACAATCCTTCCTCAAGCACTTTTTGAATAGGTGGTAAAATGTAGACTTGGTGATAACATAATTAACTGGAAATTATATATGATTGTACAGAAAATGCAAAGAAATTTGGTTAATTAATGCATCAATGTCATTTTTTAAAACTTTCTCTAGTGAAGTTTCATAATGCTCTAGTTTCCTTATTAAACATTCTTTTTACTGCCTTGGAAATAAGACCCAAGCTTATAAAAATTATAATTAACATAAACTTTTAGACAGAGTGACTCTTCTGGATAATAGGATCAATATTCACTGGCACGATGGACTAAGACCAATTAGATAAAATTTTTCATATATTAATATAAAGTTCTATGATTATTAAAATAATACAAAAATCAGGAAATGTAATATTGAAACGACATCAGTGTTATGGTTAATCCTAAATGCAATGTGAGACAAAAAATATGTGATGTGACTATTAAGGCATACAATTACAGGCTGCATTAGTGGAAGCATGATACTATCCATGCCATGTCAAGAGACATACTTTTCCTGGTGCAGTGTCTGCTGTTAAAGCCAAACTTATTCAGTTGTAGGTGTCACACTGTTAGAGGGACATTGACATACTAGAGTATTAAAGAGAAACTGGGAAGGTAGAAGGTGGAGAGTTTGGAAAGTATGTTATAAGAAAACAGTTGAATGACGTGGGGATATTTGGTTTGGAACCAAAAGGAAGATGGGTACATGGCAGTAGTGTTTGAATATTTGAAAGGTTGCAATTATTAGGGAAAGAGACCTTTTTGTTGTTTGTTTGATTTGCAATAATTGGTATGGGTATGGTGGCTAGTAGCTGGAATGAGGAAAATCTTTCCAATAAAAATTACAACCATTTAATAGGGAACTGTTGACTCTTAATTCCGTATCCCCATTTGCATGCCCAAATATCCAGTGTGAATGACTGATCGATCATCTGTTAAGGATTGTTGAAGAAGAAATCCCTCGATTACTAAAAGCCTCCAACAGCCTTCCAGTCTTTAAGAGATTTTACTTCTACTTTCAGATAGTAACATACAGGCAAAATATCAAAATGAAGGATTGCACTTTTACCTTTGCATTTGGATTAAAAAAAAAGATTTTATGTTTTTGGTTGCAGTATGGTATAGCAAATTGTTAAACAGAATCTTTTATAATTTTTTAAGTAGCAACTACTGATAACCACTTGGGTATACATTTTAATGATGTTAGACAAATGAAATAATGTTACCTATGATACACCGTGGTCTGAATTTTAGGAATAATCTCTGATGTAAAACCAACCAAAAATCACGTGTAGAAATAAAACATCTTATAATAATAATTTGTTGAGAGCCATATTTTCCCTTTGTTTTTTACCATAGTTTTTCATACATTTGCTACCTCACAAATACTGAGTTGAAATGGCACTTAGACTATTAACTCATATTCATGCTTCTGCGGGTTATTTGAAAAGGCTCCAATCTTTTTTAGTGCATTTTCCCAGATTTCAAAATTGACTTCAGTTTCAAATGTAAGTTCTTTATGCAAATAGCAATGTGGAATTATCACTATAACAAAGCATTATGCCTACGTTATATTGACTTACATTTGTAATTAATACTCATAAATTAAATAGCAAATATAATAATGTTAACTGATTTATCATTTATGTTCATTGAATTTTTTAGTGTAATATTGGATTATTTCTTATTTAATAAACATTAAGAAACAGTCGCCATTTTCTTTCTTTTCTTAACTAAGGAAAGAAAGTAAAATGAAGGCAACAATAGTACGGGAATTTTTGTTTCACTCTGTTTTACATCATCACTGAAGGAAAAGGACCCATATTGCCTTGACAGAGTACCTAATATAGCTTTTATTTCCTCTCCTATGTGGGTGTTTATTTTCAAAGCAGTTGAGAAAAAACAGAAAATAAAGATACAACAAAAGGTTTTAAGAATTAGGTTAAAACTTTAACTGTGGCCTTTAGGCATGCATTCTTTGGACTGTATCCTCAACAATTTATTTTCACCTGGGGCAAAAAGCAGAGTTGCCCTTTATCCCACACTTTTATTTTCTATGGTAATAGGACCTTTGAGTGAGGCCATCTATATATTCCATAAATATAACTGTTATGGACATAAAATGGAGTGAAGCATATAAACTAGCATTCATTGTTGAAGATCTTATAATGTTTGTCACTCACCTAGACTTCTTGTTTACAGTCTCTGTGGACACAGTTGAAGTTTTAGCATTAGTCTGACTATATGTATTTTTCTTTCTCTAAATTGTAGTCATTCCCTTGTGAATTCAGCTCTACCCCTGAGGTTACATCTTTCATTTTACATTAGCAACTCAGCATTTCAAATATTTATATATTCAGGTTATCAGCTGTCTGGGGAAAAATAGTGTATTGTACACTTACATCCTTTTACCTGCTCCAATTTTTAATTTATTTTTTATTTTTTGAGGCAGTCAGGGCAGGCAGCATGACCTTCCTCTTGAAATACTTGCAAGAATACGTTTTGAAAAACCATCCTAAAGAAGATATTTGGCCAGTTTAATTGATTTTGAGTTTTAATAAATGTTTAAATAGAACTCAATTAAAACACTTTTAATAGTACAGGATTCAAAATGAGACACTATAAAAAATTACACAATGAAAAGTAGTCCTCCAATTTTTGTCTTGTATAAGCTGGTCTTCTTCTTTCCAAGTGGCTATTGTGCTGTGTTCCCTTACAGAGTTTTATTTATGAATATACTTGCTATAAATATAGATATTTATGGTTTTTATTATAAAACTGGCATTATGTTATATACATAATTCTGCATTTTTAAATAACTTAACAGTATATCATTCAGATCTTTAACTATGTAGAGAACATTTTTATTCATTTTTACGGCTACGTATTATTCTACTCACTGTATTGATGTGCTATGAATGACACAACTGGTCCACTATTAGTAGATATTTATATGGTTTCCAATCTTTCACAATTACAGTGCACAATAACTCACTTTTACACCCATTTCACACTTGTGCAATGATGTCTGTAAGATTAATTTCAAATAGGATTTTAAAAATGTTGATTTTCTTTTTAAGAAACAGGTTACTAATTACTTCCTAAAGATTCTACGAGGTTGAAATTAACCCTGCTACCCCTTTAAAACTTAAGCATGTAGAATAAAAAAGTTTTCTGTTTCTTTTATAAGTACCTGGCCTAATTTTGCACTTTTCTTCTATATGTTCTTGAGAGACTGTGGGCCTCCCAAAGCAGAATCCCTGGCTGGGTCCAGTTAAGCTTCTATATTCCAAAACTCTCTTGTTCAGTGAAATGCTCTTACAAACTGGCTGTCTACTGCTACATGTCTCCTTGAATTGCCATTTCATTGTTTAAGAACAGGTCTCTCCTAAGCATGAGAGGAGTTCTTTATTCTTTTACTAAATTGGTCAGCCGAAGAACAGCTTTTGGTGAATAAAAGATATTCTCATTTTAGCAAATGAAGGGGAAGTTCTATTCCCTCCAGTCCAATGCAAAATGTTATTCCTTAAAAATGTTCTAAGTGCTCAAAGTGCTGGAAACTTTTCAGAACATACCACAGAACCCATTTCCTCCCTATATTCAAAATGTTTACATTCTAAAAATGACAAGAGAGGGAAGGTTGGGAAGGTAGCTAGATCCGGAACAGATGGGTACGTATGCCCTCTCTCCTTACCAAATGCATTCCTATGGGTGGCTCAATAGTTAATGTAGATTTCTCTTTACTAAGTTTTATAAGTAACTGTGTTGCGCACGGCCAAATGACTTGAAATGTGAAGATGTAATGCCTCTTTGCTGTGCCCTGCTGTTCAAATGTTCTCAGCTTTGACAATTTAACTTGCTGGAAAATGTCGTTAGAATGTCAGTCACTTCGGTTTCCATGCTTGCCATTTGCATGCAGCACACCTGCTGGTATCTTTGGTTGTGATCTATTGTTATTTTTCTGTGGGGGTGGGGAAATTACAATGTTGCGTTTACAGACGTGGAGTTCAGTTTGTGTGTAGTTTGGAAATGATTCTTGTGAGCTTAGCTATTTTTCTTAACATTAGTTTCACCTACAAACAAGTGTTTACTGAGTGCCTGGTGAAATTTTAGTGTTGCTACACAAGCCATTTGCAGAGATAATTATAGGTGAAAGACAAGTTCTTTGTTCCAAAAGGATTAGGTCCCACATGAGGCTACACATCCATACATAGGAACACAGACTCACAAAGGAGTGCTCACAAACAAATCATCTGGGTAAACATAGGTGCAGATTTTTCAATAACAATTGAATCAAAATGTGTTAATAGTGGTTGCATTATGATAAGGAGTGGAACATGGGAGTGGGCATGAAGGGGAATAATAACTCTGTGCCCTATATTCTTCTCTATTGTTTTTTTTTCAATGAGCATGTAATTACTTGTTTAATTAAAATAAATAATTTAAAAATAGCAATAAATAATTTTATATAACAGTGTGTCAATTAGCATAATTTTGGCTGCAAGTGATAGAAAACTCATCTTAAAATCAGTTGAAATAACAAAGCTTTTGTTACCGGACACAAATCACAGAGTAGAATGGTTTCAGGGCTGTTTAAACCAGGGACTCAATGATGTCAGTGATGACTGAATTTCTTTCCTTTGCTCTGTCACAGGAAGAGTTGCTCTGTCAGGGTTGTAGTAATATATAGAAGCGGAAAATGGGAGAAGGGTGCATCTATTTTCATGTCAGATTATTGTCATGTCTCTAAAAATCTGTCAATTTTGAAATCGTTTGAGCATATACCCTTTATCCAGCCTCAACAATTATCAACATTTGATAATCTGTTTCATTTATTCATTTGCTCCATTTTTGCTTGAATATATTAATATTAATGCATACAATACATACTTTACCCATAAATAGTTCAACATGCCTTGAGCAAATATAAACTTTTTTTTTATTATCGTTTTTGACAGAGAGAGAGAGAGAGATACAGAGCAGAGAGAGAACTGAACGGGGGGAACTCCCCAGTTCAGCATGTGGGGCTGCACAGGCCGGGGCCGGGACTCGATCCTCGGTCCCCAGTGCTGCAAAGTGAGCGCTCAACCCACTGAGCCATCCCAGCTTCCCTAATATGAGCTTTTTTACTTAACCATAATACCGTTATCATATCTAAAAATAATATTAATAATTCCTTTAAATTATTTACACATTAATCTTTGTTCAGTTTTCCCCAACTAATGAAAAAAAAAATCCAAATAAGGCCCATACACTGCATTTGCTTGCTATATTCCTCTAAGTCTCTTTTAATCTACAACTGTTTATATCCATTAATTTTAAAGATTTATTTTTATTGTTTTTTTTGACAGAGAGAGAGAGATAGAGAAAGGCAGAGAGAAGGGGAAGGGCCCAGAGCTGTCTTCATAGTTGTACATTATTAGTTTTCGATATAGTTTGGGCGCCAGCAAGAACTAAACTAGGGGCCCACCCTAGTTCAGCATATGGATTTACCCAGGCTTGGATTCAATCCTTGGACCCCGGGGTTGCAAAGTGAGCGCTCAACCTGCTGAGCCATTCTGGCATCCCCATCTCCATTTATTTTATTGAGGAAATTGGGTCATTTATCCTGTAGACTATCGACATTCTGGATTCAGCTGATTGCTCCCTTGTGATGCATTTAACTTGATCTTCCTCATACTTCCAAACTAAAGATTTAATATAGAGATTTGCATCACTTCAGATTTACTTTGCTTTGTTTTGTTTTGTAAGGATACTTCATAGGAGTAAGTGATATTGTGTGCTTCTTAAACATTCAAATCAGAGGACAGATAATGTCTGGTTGTTCTGCTTTTACTGATATTAAGATTTATAAGGGGATTCAAAAGTTGTCAATAAGACCCATTCTTTATAAAGTTCTACATAAGTGTTTGCATAACATTTTGGCATCTATTTATGCTTGTCACCTAGATTCGTTATTCTCTTATGGATGCATTTATTAGTTGGAATTCTTGAATAAAGAAGACATTTTCCTCATCTGCTATTATATTTGACTACTTAAAATATAGTGGAGAGAATAAATGCTTGATACTTCCTTTCCTTTATTTTTTATTCTCTCCAGCCCTTTTTAAAGAGTGATAACATTTGCCTATGCACCCATCTTCAGAAGTTTCCCATTACTTCTTCTTGGCCACTTTTGTAACACATGTTCATTTCTAAATTGTTTGAAAGGAAATGGAATTACCACAATTGACTTGGACTAAATAAGCTTAGCTTCCTGTGGTTGACTAGAAACCCAACCACAATGGATGGTGGAACATTACAATGTATATGCATGTGATTGTCACCTTTTTTAAAGAGATTTATTTTTATTGTTTTTTTGACAGGGAGAGAGACAGACACAGAGAGACAGAGAGAAGGGGGAGGGCCCAGAGCAGTCTCTATAGTTGACAGCATCAGTTTTCCATATAGTTTTACTAGACAGGTGGGCAAGGGGCTTCACAGGGCAGGAACTGGACCAGGATCCTCTAGCATGGACCCTAGCAAGAACTGAACAGGGAACACACACCAGTTCAGCATATGGGTCCACATGGGCCTGGGGCCAGTATTCGACCCTAAGGCTCCGAGGTTGCAAAGTGAGCGCTTAACTCGCTGAGCCATCCCAGCTTCCCCTGATTATCCCCTTTTTGTTTTCTGATCATTAACAAGTTAATTGAATTTACTAAAATAAATTTTACCCTTTACTTGTGTCCTGAGTATTCTTTAATGTGTTTGAATCTTTATTTTTACATCTTAACTAAATCCATTGCAACTTTTTTTTTATTGTTATATTTAATGGGGTGACATTGATTGGTAACAACTAGATAGTTTCCAAATGTACAAGTCCACAACACATCACCCATGCATCTCTGTGTGTGCCCACCACCCCGAATCAGCTCCCCTTCCATCTCCATAAATCCAGTGCCCATTCCCAACCCCCTACTCTCCCTCCCTCCTCCTTCCCCCTCTTTAGGTAACCACCAAACCATTGAGTGTGTCCATAATGCTGGTGCCCACTTCCACTTCCCCTCCCACTCTCCCTCCCCGCTCCACCCCTTCCCTCAGGCAATCACCAAGCTATTGAGTGTGTCCATAGGTTACTTTTGATGATAAATCAACCTCAGTGTGCTACCCCTTTCCTTTAATGGCCTGTCATTAATTTATGATCCCATGGCCTGATTCCTACCATAGGATTAACATTCTAAGTACCACTGAGCTCTTACTGCCCAAGGCATCTTGTGAGTATTTGAAACCTCTGTGTGAGTTTTAAGCATAGATGAACACTAGAAAGATAATTTTTAGCATGGATGAATCAAATTTCCAGAATGTAAGACTTTACCCTAAGTTAGCTATTTTCTAGTCCCAAAGGACTAGTGGTTTTACTAGTTGATCTTCTGCATACTTCCTAATTACTGTAATCTACTTTTCTATACAATATAAGGGTGATATCTTAAGTGCCCAGAGTCAGATTCTGTATTGATTTGCTCAGATATTAGAAGTCATAAGAAATCAGAGCAAGAGATTGATTATGGGAGCAATATGTGAGCAGGAGGAAAATTAGGCCTAAACAAAAGGAGTGTTTTATTATTGTTTTCAAAGTGATAATGCAAATACATATATATTTAGGAGGAAAGCCAAGATCATAATCCAGAGAGATTGGTATTAATACAAGATGAAAGTATAAAGGGTTACTGTAATGGTAAAATTAACAACAGTTGTATGCCAGGAGAATTGGAAGAATAATATCCACTTAATTATTTTGAACATTATGATGCCCCAAACCATGTTCTATGCACTCTATGTATATTAACTTACATAATCATATACAACCCAATGAAGTAAGAATATTATTTTCATTCAGATAAGTTTTAGGACAAGTACTGTAGATTCCAACTATTGATCTTCTAAAAGGGCAAAACTATGGAGTTAGTAAAAAGATCAGTGTTTTCTGGAGGTAAAGGAGGGGGAAGGATGAATAGGTGGAGCACAAAGGATTTTTTGGACAGTGACACTACTCAGTATGGTACTATAATGTTGAATACATGTCATTATACATTTGTCCAAACCCACAGAATGTACAACAAAAAGAGTGACCCCTAAGGTAAACTATGGACTTTGGGTGATAATGATGTATCAGTGTAGGTTTATAAATTCTAATAAATGCACCGTCCTAATGGGAGACATTGGTAATGTGGTAGGCTATCCATATGCAGAGGGAAGGGTATATGAGTATTGAAAATCTCTGTATCCTTTTTTTTAATGATATAACTTCATTTTATCATTTATTTTTACTTTTCATTTACATTTGGCATACAATATTATATTGGTTTCAGGTGTATGGCATAGTAACGAGACATTTATATAACTTACAAAATTCCTATTCTAATACATCTAGTTTTCATCTGACATCATATATATATATATATATATATATATATATATATATATATATAGTATTACAGTATTATTGACTGTATGCCCTATGCTGCACTTTGCATCCCTGTGACTATTTTGTGACTATGAATTTGTACTGTGTGATTTCTTTCCCCATTTTACTCACCCCTCCCACCCTCCTCCCATCACCCCAACAAATCATGTACCTATCTGATGCCACGATATTCCTATGTTATAACCTATGTCCCCATAACTATTACATTGTAACCACCAAACTGAACTTTCCCATGTTTTTTCCTTAGTTCACCCCTTCTTCAAGCACTCCTCCCATCTGGCAACATACCAAATGTTTTCTATATCTATGAATATGGTACTGTTACACTTGTTTATTTTCTTCTTTGGATTTCACCTATAAGTAAAGTCAACTTGCATTTATCTTCTTCTGTTTGACACTACACTCAATGCAATACCCTCTATGTCTTTTATTGGAGCTTTTAATCCACTTAATTTGAAGGTAATTGTTGATATGTAGCTAGTGCCATGTTATTATTCATAATTTTCCCCAAGTTAAAGTAGTTTCTCTAACATTCCTTATAATATTGGTTTGGTGATGATGAACTCCTTTAGCTGTTTCCTGTCTGGGAAGCTCTTTATTTGTTCTTTGAATTTGAATGATAGACTTGCTGGGTAGAATAATCTTGGTTGTAGGTCTTGCTTTTCATCATGTTAAATATTTTCTGCCACTCCTTTCTGGCCTGAACAGTTTCTGTTGAGAAATCAACTGACAGTCTTATTGGAGCTCCTTTATAAGTTACTAGTTGATTTTCTCTTGCTGCTTTTAGGATTGTCTCTTTGTCTTTAACCTTGGCTATTTTAATTATAATGTGTTTTATTGTGGGCCTATTTGGGTTTAACTTGTTTGGGACTTTCTAGTTTCCAGGGTTTGTATGTCTGTTTGCTTTGCCAGGTTGGGAAAGTTTTCAGTCAGCATTTCTTCAAATAGGTTCTCAATTTCTTGCTTTCTCTCTTCTCCTTTTGGTACTCCTGTGATGCGAGTGTCAGTACGCTTGATGTTGTCCCAGAGGCTCCTTAAACTATCCTCATTTATTTGGATTTTTTTTTTCTTTTTCCTGATCTGACTGGATGTTTTATGCTTCCTTGTCCTCCAATTTGCTGATTCAATCCTCTGCTCCATCTAGTCTGCTGGTGATTTCTCCTGTTGCATTCTGAACTTCAGTTATTGTATTCTTCATTCCAGACTGGCTCTTTTTTATGGTTTCTATGTCCTTCTTTATGCTTGCTATCTCTTTATTAAAGTTTTCATTAAGTTTCTTGAGCATCCTTATTAACCATGGGTTTGAGCTCTGTATCTGATAGGTTACCTCCATATTGTTTAGTTCTTCTTCTGGAATTTTCTGTTGTTCTTCTATTTGAGATGTATTATTTGTTTTTTTTATTTTGGGTGCCCCTCTGTGTTTGATTCTATGTATTAGGTAGATCTGTTATGTCTCCAAGTACTGTTAGATAACCTTATGTTGTAGGTGCCTATGGGGCCCTGGCACTGTCTCCCTGGTCATCTGCACTGGGTGTTCCTGTAGATTCTGGTTTGGTGTCAAAGCTGTGCCAGTAGCTACTCAGCAAAAGTCTCAGAGCATACCTGTATCAATTGCCACCCACTTAGGGCCTGTGGACTTAAATAGTTTTCTAAGAAAGATTGCAATGCAGGTGGGGCTGGCTGCTCACTGGAGAAAGTGCTTCTGGCATTGGTTGGATGGGGTATAGTCCCAGTGAGTTAGCAGAGTGGAGGCAGAACTCACCTGATAATCAGGTTCAGATTTGGCCATTTGGGGTGAGTACAACACAGGAAAGATGGCACCTGCCAGCTGGCTGCATGGGAGGAGGACCCACCCAGGAAAAATGGTGACTGTCCTCCAGCCCTTACTCCAAAGCCACATACCTCAGCCTGAGTCACCATCTCTCTGCTGGAGTCCAGAATGAGTAACCCCGAGTGACTGAGTCTGTACACGCGCTTGAAGAGGACATCTGGGTTTCATGCAGCTTTTCACCCCAAAATGTCAGAGTCCCCACTGTTATTCACAATCAGATGTTGTGGGGAAACTTCCCAGCACCAGTACTCTGGACTGGAGAGCCTGGTATGGGGCTGGGGTCCCTTGCTCATCCAATGGTGACCTCCATGACTGAGATATCCCTCCTGATTCTTTACCACCAATGGCAGTTTGGTTTCTTTTATGTCTGTGCCCCTTCTACCAATCTCCACATGGCCTCCTCTTCTTTGTATCCTTAGTTATAGAAGTTCTGTTTGGCTAGACTCCAGATGATTCTCCAGGTTGGTTGTTTAATAATTTAGTTGTAAATTCTAATGTGTTTACAGAATGAAGCAGGCACAGTGTTTACCTACGCCTCCATCTTGTGTTTTCTCAAAAAAAATCTGTATCTTTCTCTCCATTTTGTCACGAACTTAAAATTTTCCTAAAAAATGAAATTTATTATTATTATTTTTAAATGGGAATTTGTCTTATTTGGAAGCTTCCTAAGGATTATAAACATCAATTCTTGCTCTTGAGAGCTAATGGCTTACCATTTTTCTGTTTTTCTTAAGAGCAGATTGTTCAGATTTTTAAAAACTCTATGAACTATCCTTTTTCTTTCATTAAATGACTTTTTATGCCTAAGCCAGAGTTGGCTTCTATTTGAAATAAAACAACCCTAACTGCAAACACACACTCATTCATGTTTTAGGACTAATTATTTTGAAAAAGCATTTGGCTTACAAGTTACAGTCACATCTTGACCAAATGCAGGAAAGCTTTAAGGTTACTCAAAACCAAATGAAAATTTTGCACACTTTTGAACATGACTTTGCAGTGTTACCAAAGTAAAGTTAACTTCATTTTTTACAAACTTAAAAAAATAAAAACATTAAAACATATTTATAATATTTGGAGGTAGACATACTGTTATAAACATGCTATATGTTTTGCATATATTAATTTACCTATAAAACAACAATTTTATATGAGGCATCTAATTATACACATGAAAGAGAATAAATAATTTTCTTCTTACTTCCAGTTTTTCATTTCTGTGTCCTCAGGAATACTATGTGTTATGAATAAAATAGGTGAATGGGAACTCAGGAAAGTATAGGTGAGGAGGAAAGGATGAAGGTAGGGTTAATTTAGAAAGGGTCAAAAATACTCAGAGGAATAGCCAGAAGAAGGGAAGGGTGACGTGTGAAATGGAGAAAAAGGAGATATAGAAAGTCCAGTGTCCGCCAGGCTCTCCTGACTTCTCTCTGCACTGCCAGCACACTCGTAAGTCTCTTGTGTAGTTATGTGCTCTCATAATGTCCATTTCTTAAAATTTGCCTATGGACATACTAATGTCTAAGAGGAAACATATTTTCAAGTAGAAATAAATTATACATTTTTTCTTCTAAATAATTATCAAAATTCCGAACCCTATTATTGATAAGTACATGGTTACACGTATTCCATTTACTGAGAGTTGATGATAAGCTAAGAGCTCACTTCATCCTCCCAAAAATCCAGTGTTCTGTATTTTATTACACTGATTTTAAAGATTTGAAATCTGTGATGTAAATTGTTTAAATAGCTTTTCCAAACCATTCTGTTGGTTAGTAGCTGAGGAGAACTGGAACTCCAGTTTTTGTTGCCATTCCTCCCTCTCTCACCAGCAGCTTTCCCAGCAGCTTTTCTCTTTATCTTCTCTTTAAATTCTCTCCCTGAGTGAATGAGTCCCTAATGCCTCATGTGTCCAGTTTCTCTGCTTCTGCCTTTGTGTCTGAGAGCCTCCTGATCTTATGTTTTCCAATGTATGGGAGGGGATGGCCAGAAAGTGATGCGAGAATTTTTGAAGTCAGGCAAAGGGGCTATGAATTCTCATATATTAATGTTTGTTCCTGCTATATTTGCTTATGAATTATTTTTCATGATTCTAACCTTTACTCTTTTAAACTAATGACCTAATTAAACATTTCCCATTTTACTATTTGCACCCAAGTGTCTGTGTATTCTGCATATTTTAATAACTTTTTTAACTTGTTTTTTTAAGATTTATTTTTATTGTTTTTGACAGAGAGAGAAAGACAGAGATACAGAGACAGAGACAGAGAGAAGGGGGAGGGCCCAGAACAGTCTCCATAGTTGTACATCATTGATTTTTCCACACAGTTTCATTCCACAGGTGGGCGCGGGGCTGCACAGGGCAGGAACTGGGCCGGGGTCTCACCCTGGTGAGAACTGAACTGGGGGCACTCCCCAGTTCAGCATATGGGTCCACATGGCCCGGCGCCGGGATTTGATCCTCGGTCCCCAGGGTTGCAAAGTGAGCGCTTAACCCACTGGGCCACCCCGGCTTCCCCTGTTTTAACTTTTACTTTAAAGTGTTAAATAAATACATTCTTCTATTCTGTATTTATCAACTTAAAAAAAAATTTTTTTTAATAGCTTTATGAAGCCCTTTTGGTAGCAGGACATCTTAGAAAAATCAAATTGTTAAGTATTTATTAAGTGCATATATTATAATAATGTACTTACTCCTATAATTGTTGTTGTGGAGAGGTAGAGATTATAAAAGACTTGTTTCCTATCCTTAGAAAGCAAGCTAGCTAAGACTGTATAATTAACCACGGGGAAACAATAGCAAGCAGTACAGGACAATATTTGCATAAGTATTAGGTAGATATTAGAAAGGCTACAAGCATTTACAGAAGTGAGATCACTGGTGTTTGGAGTTGCCATGTAGGAAGTGGGATTTCAGTTGAGTCTTTAAGGAGAGCATCTCTTGGATGGATAAAGAGGAAACAAAGCAGCAGAATATGAGTACAAGCAAAGAATCAGAAATGCATAATATTAGGGAATAAGACTGAAGTGATATAAACCTTTCTTTTTTTTTTAAGATTTATTTTATTGTTCTGAACAAAGAGAGAGAGACAGAGAGAGAGAGAGAGAGAGAGAGAGAGAGAGAGAGAAACAGAGAGACAGAGAGAAAGAGAAGGGGAAGGGCCCAGAGCAGTCTCTATAGTTGTATGTCATCAGTTTTCAAATTGGTTTCATTCTGCTGGTGGGTGCGGGGCTGCATAGGGTGGGAAATGGACTGGGGGCTTCTATCATGGAAGGTGCACCCCTGTAAG
>PVKE010011928.1:0-39272 GCA_004027555.1 Craseonycteris thonglongyai | reverse complement strand
GATAAGGCTAATACAGGTGAAATGATTAGAGAAAAACACAAGTCCACTGTCATTCTGTTGGCAGGCTTTATGAACTTTATAGTTCTCCCCTACTGGGGAGCATAGTTACTCCATCTATTTTCTTTTTAAAGATTTATTTTTATTGTTTTTGACAGAGAGAGACAGAGACAGAGAGAAGGGGGAGGGCCCAGAACAGTCTTCATAGTTGCACATCATTGGTTTTTCCACATAATTTCATTCTACAGGTGGGTGCCGGGCTTCACAGGGCAGGAACTGAGCTGGGGTCTTCACCCCTGTGAGAACTGAACTGGGGGCACTCCCCAGTTCAGCATATGGGTCCACACGGGCCGGGGTTGGGATTCGATCCTCGGTCCCTGGGACTGCAAAGTGAGTGCCTAACCCACTGAGCCATCCTGGCTTCCTGATCCATCTATTTTCTGAGAAGCTGCTTCTCTTTGAGTTAGTGAGCAACTTCAGAAGCCACATGTGGAAAGCAAAGGTCCCAGCTAGGCAGACCAGGTGACGTGACCCAGGAGAGCCCATGGGTGGCCTCAGACAGGTCTCCCAAGATACCCTTGGGCAACACAGTTCAGTTAAGTGCCAGGGACATACCGTTGATTCTCATGCCCAGGAAGGTCTCAGGAGGGAGGACTTCTTCAAAGGAAACAAACAGAAAATATGTAAACTGATAGGGACTTGGGTCACCCCTGAGGAGAGAGCAGTTTGCCATACTGGGTCAGGATTTCTGGTCAGGGTAAATGGCTTGCACAGAGTCAGAGCTTTGGAGCTGAGCTTGTCCTGAGTGGAGATGGTGAGACCAGGGGGTCGGTGTGCCCTTTAAGAGTCCAGGAAGAGAGAGACTGGAGAGTAGGTAAGCTTCTCACACATGCAGATGTAAACCTCTGCGCTGTGCAGAATGGATATGATTTGGGGACATAGAAGGTGGATGGGGAGGGAAGCTGGCCAGGCCAGAGTCTTTGAGGAGGTCAGTCAAGTGAGGACTTGGGGGAAGTATGGCTTCTCCCCTTCAAACCTTTACCCTGGAGTGACAGGCATGTGGGGGAGACAAACTGCCTCCAGTTGGTGGAGGATAGCTGTTCCCAGGCTGAGTGGGGCCTGAGCGTCAGCCCTGATGCATGTATATAGCAATTATGCTGTTAGAGGGTCATAGTTAATGCAGTTCTTCCACGACTCCTGTCACTAGATTCTGTGCTGCTTAGCGCCCAGCCAGGCCTTGTGGCCTGGCCCTAGGCTCACTCAGAAGGGGAGGAACCAAATCTTGAAATCTCATCTTTTATTTTTTTAAAGATTTATTTTATTGTTTTTGACAGACACAGAGGCAGAGAGAGAGAGAGAGAGAGAGAGAGAGAGAGAGAGAGAGAGAGAGAAGGGGGAGGGCCCAGAGTAGTCTCCATAGTAGAACATCATCAGTCTTCAACATGGTTTTGTTCTACATAGGTGGGCAGGGACCACACAGGGCAGGGACCACACAGGGCAGGAACTGGGCAGGGGTCTCCTGAATGGGAGGCACACCCCCTTGAGCCAGGGGCTGAACCAGAGGGAGGGGGTGGTGAGAACTGAACTTGGGGCCCCCTGCATGGGAAGCACACCCCAGTTCAGCATATGGGTCTACACAGGCCGGGGCCGGGATTCGATCCTCAGTCCCTGGGGCTGCAATGTGAGTGCTTAACCCACTGAACCGTCCCGGCTTCCTTCAATCTCATCTTTTAGAAATTGCGTGCATTATCATTTTTCCATGCCTGTGTTTCTGCAAGGCTGCCACTAAGGGGTATATTTCCCCCTGGGGAAATTTTGCATGTTATTGGTTCTGTGAATGCCTTGGGGCCTTTGCCTCCCATTGGAACGTAAGCTTTTCCAGGACTGGAGAACAGCTCTTTCAGGAGTGCCCAGGGCAGGAGTGTGCATGTGGTAGGTGCCCCTCTATTGTGAGACAGTATGTGATCTTGGAATTTCTCATCTGCTAAAAGGGATGTTTAAAACCATGATAATAGCTTACTTTAAAAGAGGTATCAGTAATGGTAATTACCATTCATCCATCAGCTTTCCCAGATTACCTTCTTAAGTCCTTATAGCAAGCGAGGTGTTCTTCAGTTTAAAGACAGGAAGGAAATGAAAGCTTGCTGAGGTTAAGTGACTTTCCCAAGGGCACAAAGCTGGTCAGTGAGAGCCAAGATCTACTTTAGTCCAACCACAAAGCCTACATGCTTAGCTCCTCTACTGTCTTGTATTCTATTGTGTTTCCCCCAACTCTAATTATTGTCCTTAAGACCTTTATCTGGTAAACTAGTGTGGATTGGTAACTGAATAGTAGAGAAGGGGAAATTTTTGTCTTCTAGGTCCATGAACAAGGAACCCCTTAAGGCTGTTGCTGTTTTGTTTTCTTCCCAAACTTATATTTGACCTCATCTATTTTCAGCAGAGATAAAAACTGTAGACAGTGAGTCTTTACATCAAGTATTAGCATGTTAGAAGTCTGGAGGAAATTAGGTATGGTTAACTTTTATTGTCCTATTGAAGGATAAACAACAAAAATAAAAACTCCCTCATGCATCCATGAGGGGCTCTGGAGGTGGGTCTCCACTATAGTTTCTTAGCTCCACCTTAGGTGTTTGAGTCCTGTTGCTGCTGCTATTTATCTGACAGCCCTTTGGGAGGTATAAGTCTGTTTTCTTATCAGTGACAGACAAAAAATATTGTCCACTCTTCTCCTTAGGATGTCTCTGGGTTGCACAGAAGATGAAGTTATTTGATTGTAAATGCTTTGTAAGTTGCTAAGCTCTACATAACTATAGTGCATTGTTTTCCCCAGTTTTAGTGAGACATAGCTGACAAATAACATTGCATTATTCCATGGTGTGCAACATAACAACTTGATGTATAATATTGCAAAATGATTACCACAATCAGTTTAGTTAACATGC
This sequence comes from Craseonycteris thonglongyai, assembly GCA_004027555.1. Classification (NCBI taxonomy): domain Eukaryota; kingdom Metazoa; phylum Chordata; class Mammalia; order Chiroptera; family Craseonycteridae; genus Craseonycteris; species Craseonycteris thonglongyai. The sequence goes on along the minus strand of PVKE010011928.1, from coordinate 36,330 downwards.
AATGTGTTACTGTCACTACATGCTTTTTTCTTTTAAATGAGAAACTGAGCTCTTGCTAGTTTGAAGCTCAGAGTCATGTTGGAGACCAGGAAGCCAGGGGAGTTCTGGCTGGAGTGTGATCTCGTGGAAAACCAGTGAGATCATGAGACAGGATACATGACTGTTACTCTTCATCATAAATTATCTGAGATTGTGAGCAAGTAATTTAATCTGTGTTGTCGTTTTTCAAATGGGGGATAATGGCACCTATCAGGATTATGAAGGTCAAATGAAATACTAAATGTAAAAGAGTTTTGGTTCTGTAGGTGATATACCAAAAGAGCAGCTGTTTTTGAGCAGAATTATCTTGAGTGTTATTTTAGCTGGGGTCATGTGGCATTTGTGACTTGTGTACAAATCAAAAGGGATATCACAGTTCTACAGTGCTTCCTTGCAAGGAGCATGCAACTACTGTCTACAATCAGAACCCATCTGATTTTCTTGCCTTAACTAAAAGTTTGCTTGTCAGGTAATTTCTGATGTACGTTGAATCGAATGGTTCTGTTTTAACTAACAGGGTCTGTGTTAGCTTTTTTATTTTTGCAAAAGGGCTTGTTTAGAACCTCTTCCCAGAAGATGATAATAAAAATCACATTTAGGCAGTGCTCAGGGATACAGAATGTAGAGATGTGAAATTGATTTACTATTAAAAGAAGACTGCACTTCTATAGTATAAACCAGTCAGAAGATACAGAAGGTAAAGAAATAAATGAGGAAATAAACATGGACCAAGTAACCTAGAGAGAGACTGCTGTGGATTTAATTAACCAATTTTGTAAAGAAATTTCTATTACTCAGTGTATGAAAGCCTTTTTGTCTCTTGCCTCTGTGAACTGTTTGTGCCATGTTGAACCATCTACACTTTAGCCATTCCTTCCTTTCACATATACCAAGTAGTAGTAATGATGTAACCTCACCTAACACTTAAGTGCTTACCATGCTATCTCATTGAGTCCTACCAATTCTGTGAGGTTTCTATCCCCTTTTTACAGATAAGGAAACTGAGACTGAGATTGATCAAGTACTTTGCTTAGTGTCACATGGTAAATATGAAAGCTGGGACTCAGCAGGACCTCCTTTATCATAGTGCTCCACTCTTCCATGATCAGTGCTAAGCTTCATAGAACCACATGCTGTCAGAGGGAATCTCATAGGTAGGTTGATTTAATCCAGTGATTTTCAAAGTTATTTTTCTAGTGGCAGAATCTAGTCAGTCAACAATTTTATATAGAAAGAACACTATAGAATGAAAATGTTCTTAATTTTTTTTGTGAGTCAGCAAAAGCAATGAAGCTGTTCAGATGAACGCTGGGTTTGGTACTGAGGTTAGAGACAAGGTGCACTTTGGTACTGGTCCCAGTGTTTAGATTATTCTTGTATTTGTATTTGAGTGTGTACTGTCTAAATGTTAACTCATTCAGTTTAAGTAATTGCAAATGTTTTTTTCCCTCTTAAAAATCACCTTGTAAATATCAGGATAGTCTTTAATTAGACAATTGTAAGAAAAAGCTTTAATTTGGCAGTGCAGGATAATAGGCTCTTGTCCTCCAGTGTGTTTAAATTTGGTGCCTAGCATGTTTGAGAGCACTAAGTGCTCTAAATTATAGTTTAAAAAAATGGTTAAAATAATTGAAAAGTTAAATTTCAAGTTAGTCATTTGAAGAAACTCAGAAGCCCCTTGTGGTACGTACATCGGGTTTTATGGAACACAGTTTGAAAACACTGGTCTAATGCTTTCTTTCAACAAAGGAAATTGAGGCCCAGACAATGCAAATGGTGGTAGGGAACAGGAGATCAGGTCAAAGAAATGTTTACTTCTTTAAAATTTTTATTGTTTTTGATGAGAGAGAGAGAGGGAGAGAGAGAGAGAGAGAGAGAGATACAGAGACAGAGACAGAGACAGAGAGAACTGAACTGGGGGAGCTCCCAATTTCAGCACATGGATCCGCATGGGCTGGGGCTGGGATTTGATCCTTGGTCCTTGGCGCTGCAAAGTGAGCGCTTAACCCACTGAGCCACCCCGGCTTCCCCGAAATGTTTACTTTTTAAGATTAGTTTTCCAAGCTTTTTTTTTTTTCCCCTTCTCGTTATAAAGAAATACCTGGGGAAACCGGGATGGCTCAGTGGGTTAGGCGCTCACTTTGCAGCGCCAGGGACCGAGGATCGAATCCCGGCCCCGGCCCGTGCGGAACCATATGCTGAACTGGGAGCTCCCCTAGTTCAGTTCTCTCTCTGTCTCTGTATCTCTCTCTCTCTCTCTCCTCTGTCTAAATAAATAAATTAAATAAATAAATCGAACATTAAAAAAAAAATACCTATTCATTGTAAAAATAATATAGGAAAAATATACAGGAGGAAATAAAGAGTAACCCATAATTTTACTGCTGAACAATAAACTGCTATGTCATGATTAACATTTGAGTATGTAAATTTTTACAAAATTGGGTTAAGGCTGTATTTACAGTATTGTATCTTATTTGTTTCTATTAATGTTATATCATGTGATTCAGTGTTTTAGGATAATGTGGTTAATCTTTAGTGATTACATAATATTGTTTTTCACAGACACACTATAATTGAACCATTCTTACTGACATACACATACACATTGTTTTTTATCTTTAATAAGAAATGCTGTGATGAACATCTTTGCCTATAAATCATTGTTTCCCTGTTTTTGTAAGATAATTTTTCAAAGAGTGAAATTACTGAATTAAATTTGATTTAAAGAGTTTTCCCCCGAAGCCCTGTCTGACCGATCCTTCCTCCATCACCCAAGACAGTCTAGGGCTGTGTCCTGGAGGAGGTCGAGGAGGCAGCAGGTGGGGGCTTCCATGAGAAGAATTCCTTTTAGCATCTTGACCTCAGCCTGTCTGTGTGTCCTCTTCACAGGCTGCATGCTTGTGTGTGCCTTTCCTGGTTCAAATGCAGGTAAACAATATCTGCCCATATGTAGTCTGGGAGGCACAGCAGGTCTCTGGGATGGGAAAGCTGTTCTTCACTCAGGCCTGGCTCACGTCTGAGTCCACATGTCCTGCTTGGCTACTGCTGGGACCCAGAGCTCCTGAGCCCCCTTCGTGCAGGCCTGTGCCAGTTGAGTATGGGGCACCTAGCGCTGGCCCACCCTCGTGAAGAAGTGAGAGAACACAAACCGTTTTCAGCTTTTCCTTTGCAGATCCAACCTTTTTCGCATACCTACATTCACCTGCAACAGCAGTTGTTTTGCATTTTAATGACAAATCAAGTACGCTAACTTGCATTTGAAACGAAAGTGCCTTAAATGTCTCTGGCTGTCAGAATGAGATGTTAGGAGCTTGATGAAAAGCGAACAAAGAAGACAAAGTATGAAGCCTGGATACAGTGCAAAATGAAATAAAACCTTGTATGGCCTGTCAGGGGTGTCAGTTGATATTCATATCTAAAGCACATTATAGCATTACTTTGCAGCTCATAGCTTACTCATCTGTCTTTTTTAATTCATCACATTCGAGCCCACATCTTTTAAGTCTCGTGTGTCAACAATGGAAGAAATCTGTTAATTGACAAATGAGTGTCACAAATGTGAATTGGTGCCTTTACATCAGCGGCAGGTGTAGTCTCTTTTGTTTTTTGTTGGATCTATTATTGGCATAAGCCAGTGTAAGACATCTGTCTTTGTCGGAATGAGAAATGACAGGCCTTCTTGGCTGTCATTGTCTTAGTGCGTGCTCATTCTGTGAGATACTGTATAAAGATAAAATGTCAGTTAAAAGAATATGAAAAACTATCTGGAGGAAGTCCTTAAATTACTCAGAGAGGGGATCCGGGAATTGGGGCTGGAATTGCAATCTGAGTGTTTCAGTTTGTATCTATCACACCTATTTAAAAATAATATTTCCTGAGTAACAGGATGAGGTTATCAGGCATTTAGGAAAATGTTATGCTGTGCTGGTATAATTAGCTTTATAAGATGGGGAGAAAAATATACCTTTGCAAGATATGCATTTATTTATTATAAGGTCATCTCTCAGACAAATACAGAATTGTCTCAATAAAAAACACTCCAGGGTAGGACTCGGGGTGGTGATTTGCATGTGTTTTGAAATACTGAAATTGTTCCCCTCCAATTTCTTATTTGGTTATATTCCTCTCTGAGACTGATGAGAAGCATAATGAAATAAAAAGCAGCAGTTGTGGAGTGATGAGACAATTAGTGGGGAGAAAACTGTTAGTGTCACTGAACTCCTGGTGGGTTTAGAGATGCAGGCTGGTCTGGATGCCTGAGGCTGCGCTGTTCACTCAGGCTGTGGCTGGTAGGGAAGGAGGGGCCTCTCAGGTGAGAGAGGAGGTCTGCTACTTGCTTCAGCATGAGCTGGTGGGCCCAGACATTTAGGGCTGATAAGGACAGGGTGATCTCAGCTGGGCATGTCCTGGTTATAGGATGGGTGGGCTCTTAAGGAGCACTTCCCAAACTTGAGTGTGTACACAAAGCCCTGAGGGGTCTTGTTAAAGTGCAGTGTCTATTTCAGTAGGTCTGTGTGTGGGCCTGTGCCTCTGCATTCGAAACACATTCCCAGGTGCTGCTGACCTGCTTGGCAGACTCAATTTGAGTATCAAGGAGTTTAAACCATCTTCAGACAGACCGTCAGATAGACTCCTTTAGGCTGTGAGAAGAGGGAGGGCTGGCTGCTGGGGTGGACCACATGGCTCTGAATGATTTCTGTACCATGAAGTGATGTTTTTCTGTAGAAATGTTTCTAGCTCATTCAGAGGAGGCCCAGACTGATGAATTTTTCTCCAGCTCCTTGTGGCTGAAGGGCAGGCCTCTTTCCTACTCTAGGGTGCACTGTCTTCTTTGAAGGGGTTGGCTGTGGGTCTGTCCTGCACGTAGATGCTGACTGGTGTGTGGTTGAGGAAGAGCATGCACTGAACCTTATGTGTGTGTTGGCAGAACTTGTGTGGTTTTGTATACGTGCAGTGGTGTATTGGGGATAGGCATGCAGCAAGTCTGAGTGTGTAGTGTTTATGTGTGATAATGTAAATACATGTGTCAGCTACATGCTTAGGGACAGGCAGGTACCCTATGGGAGATAGGGTACATGTGTGAGAGAGCGTGTGTATGTGCCAAGTGGAGCAAGGGGGCTTTCTAGTTGATGCTCATTTGAATAATCAGATCGATCGCGTATATGTGGGGGGACAAAATCACATGGGGATCTGCTGCTGAGGCTAAAGTGTCGTGCTTTGGTGCCATTAATTTTTGGTAAACATATTTGCCTCTGAGGTTCCTCCCGGTCCACTGCCCTGGAAGCTGACTGCAGTGTTTATTTTCAGACGGAATAGACCCCTGGCAGAGTTAGACAGTACTACTGGGATCTGGGGAAATGCTCAAATTATCAGAGGATCAAGGAAGGGCACAATATGTGCAGCCTCAGAACCAGACACCTCCCTCTTCTTTTTTTTATGTCGGCTAGAATCATGGCTCATTGCACAGAGCCCCCTTTTCCTTTTCACAGAAACTAATGAACTAATGAAGCTGTTGTTCCCCCCCCCCCCGCCCCGCCCCGGGAACTCAGGAAAGCCAATGGTTCTTTTTTCCAGACTTTTCTTTCCTTCCCCTAGACCTCTTTTTCCCCCTAAATACTGTGTATTGCAGACTTCTCTCTGGCTGACCCTTAAGTGTGCTCTGTTCTGGAGGACATTTTATTTTTAAAAAATTTAAAGACTTTTTTTTTAAAATAATGACTTTCTTTTTAATATATTTTTATTTATTTATTTTTGAGAGAGAGAGAGAGAGAGAGAGAGAGAGATACAGAGAGAGATACAGAGAGAACTGAACTGGGGGAGCTCCCAGTTCAGCACATGGTTCTGCACGGGCCGGGGCCGGGATTCGATCCCTGGTCCCCGGCGCTGCAAAGTGAGCGCCCAACCCACTGAGCCATCACGGCTTCCCCAATTTTTAAAAAATTTAAATTGAAACAATATTTACCTGAAGGCGGTGGTGAGGCAAGCCAGAGAGAAAGGAAGGGAAGCTGCCCATCTGAAAAGGCACGTAAGTTGTACCATATACCCCTTTCACTGTAAACTAGCATGTTTTTGTCGTATTGTGAGAGGCCTATTTTGTTTTCTGTGGAGGTGCATTAGGAAAAGGAAGTTGCCTGAATATAAAGAGTGTGTGTGTGTGTCCTCGCTTATGTCTCCCTGCTTGCCTTCTAAAAATGGGCAAGGCACGCACATCTATCTTCTGTTTATCCATACACATGTCTGTGTGTGCAGACATAGGCCAGATCCACACACAGGCATCCTTTTGTACGTGTACTAGGGGACTAGGTCCATGAGAAGACCGTTTCATGTGCTGCTCTTGGTTTTTCATTGCTGACTGTCACAGAGAATCCGAAACAGACAAAAATTTATTGGGTAGTGTTTAGAAACATGTCAGTGGTAACGACTGCAGTTCTGATTTCAATTAACACCCACTAAATTTAGGCGAGTGCAGTGCACTTGTAGACCTGTTGAATGTTCTCGGCATCACATTGCAAAAAATCTAAAGTGGTCACGGTTTAGAGACTGGTTTATGCTGACCACTGCTTTCTCATCTTCTCTCTACTGCCATCAATCTGGCACACAGCAGTGCGCTCCCCTGTGAACTGTAGAGTCCTGGAAATTCAAAGTTTGGATTTTTATAAAAATGACCTTTCAATTGCAGAGAGCACAGTTAAAGTTTTAGCGTCCAATCTTGCTTAATGAAATACTACTTCGGAGTTCATAATTCATCATTTTTCGCACCCGACTCACCCCTTTTTCTGGCTATTTGGGTGAAAACAGCTGGGGAAGTGCTGCGTTTTATGATTAAGGCACTAAAAGATTAGCCGTAGGCACTACCCATCTACAGGGCTACAGAATTCAGGCTGCTGACAGCAGATCTGTTTTGAATCGGAGTCAGATTAAAGTGAGTGAAAATCATTTGGGGGCTGAGGGCTCGAAAGGTCACACGTGTAATGAATTGTGGGTGCTTGCCTGGCTTCCCAGGCGAGAACCGTAAGCAATTATTAAATGCCATTGTGCATTGGGAAGTGTCGGCTGGTGGTGACTTTGAAACTTTCCAGAAGCAAGGCTGGAGATTGCAAAAGGTAGTAATAAGGCCTTGGACGGGGGAGGATTTGGAGAGCTGTTGCCTAGTACATTTGGCTTTTTGAGGGGAGAAATGGATATGTCCCTCCCATCTTCAGTTTGCACTGAGTCTGTCATGATCACACCAGTGGTTTCAGGGGGTGGGGTCTTGCTTGGGTCTGTTGGGGGAAGCCCTGATGGTACTTCTTTCTTTGATTTGGTAAGTTTCTTCCATAGCTCCCTGCTTTTTCTGGGTGCTGTGGGAGCCAGCGGTTTTGCGTCAGCTCTCAGCTGTTCTGTAATCATTAAAATGTCTTTATCAACAAACTCCTTTTTATCCGTTGAAGCCACTCCAGTGAGGTAGGCATCAAGGACTGTGACAGCTAGGTCTGACTGTCCTTCCCTCATGAGGATGAGGATGAGGAGGCTTAGATTGCCTTGGCTAAGTGAGGCCGTACTTTACTCATTCCCCAGTGGTTTCCATCTCAGGTGGTGTGGTCTAGCCCTGTGGACAAATTCCAGAAAGTTCCTTCATCACAGAACAGGAACAACCCCTGCTGGATTAACCCTTCTCATCTGAAGTGGATCTCTCTGTTTGAAGCCACAGCCCACTTTCTGGATTCTCTTTTATTTAGCATTGGAGAAACTGGTAGAGATCTCTCTGGAGAAACCTTTTCTGAAATGGGAAAGAAAGCAAAAAAACCCATAAAATAAACTTAATTAGGTTTCATTGGTGATTGTCTTTCTTTCAGTGGCTCAATAGTTTATTCAACAGTTACTGAATGCTTGCTGTGTGCCAGGCACAAGTCTAGGCGTTATAGATCCCAAGAGGACTAACATCCCCGCAGAAGAGACAGATTTAGAAATTAGTGACTGCAACCCAGTCAAGCGATAAAATATTCAGGGAGGCACAGGGAACTGATGATGTGGCGGAGTGGCGGTTGACCTGTCCTGGGGGTATAGCAAGGAAGGTTCCTGGGGTGGTAGCATGTGTGAGTTGAACCCGAAATGATGAGCAGTATGAGCCATTTGGGAGGACAAGGAAAGACATTTGTGGCAGCAGGGACGATGTGAGCCCCGGCAGGGAAGGGGAAGCAGCCGGAGCCGAGGCTGGGCTTGCTCTGCTGGATGACTCCTGTGCTGGACACTTCTTGACCAGGGCAGCATTTGACTCCGAGGAGTCTGTGGTTTCTTTGGGTTTCTTCAGAGACTGTCCTAGGTGCTTGAGCTACTTAAGGGAATGAAGCAAAGACCTCTGCCCTCTGTGCCTCTTCTTTTTCCTTCCTCTTCCTTTCCCCTCCTCAGTTTCTCCTACCTTTTGCCTCCTTTCTTTATGATGAGGAATTGATCAGCCAGGGTAATGAGAAAGAGGCTGGGGAAACAAAGTGTGTGGCCACTCCATCAAGTGTGTAATATGATGGGTTCCTGGAACTTGGGACCAAAGGCAGCAGCACCAGTGCCACACATTGGGGCTGCATGTTTGTCATCTGCTTTGACACTTATTGCTGGTTCCCCCATTCTCCTCTTCCCCCCTCACCAAGATGCTGGCCACTTAGTCCTATGTAGGTACAATGAGCTGATAGCAGTCTAAAAATCCCCAAGGCAAATTTGCATTATTCCAGTGATTAACCCTAATGCATTGAGGACTAATGGTGGAGCATCAGGCATCGTAGACCAGGCATGAGGATTTGTTTTCAGGGAGGGGTGAGAGGGGTACTTAGGGGCATTCATAATAGCCCCCAAAGGACTTCACATAGGTGGTGGTGTCCTTCCTCCCATGTAAGTTCCTTTGCTCCAGCTGTCTTTAGTTAATTGGATTCTGTTGGCAGGGCAAGGACAGGTTGTTGGCTGTGGTCCAAGGATGTAAAAAGAAGGATCTAGCACCAACTTTATTACTGTGTGATCATTTCATGTAGGTGATTGATAGGACCGCCAAAGTCCAACCAGAGACCTTTCTGGAAAGGAGGTCTTTCAGAAGGTAGACTTGCTTCAGGAGATACCCAATATGACCAAACACACACTTGAGCCAACAATAGACACCCCTCTGTGATGGCCCTACCAGTTCTGTGGCTTAGAGCTGGGTTGGATATTCCTTTTGCTTTTGAGGTTCTACAGTTAAAGTAATTATTTCTTTTAGGTTCAGTGAACTTGGAATGAAAGGAAGTGTTTTTTGCCTTCTGTGGTAGAGTGTTTTTGTAGGTCTTTGGGAGGAAGTGTTGGGCACAGGGTTTGGGGGTGGGTAGGGCGTGAAGGATGAATGCCAAGCTCCAACATAGGGTGGGGTGGGTAAGGTAGTGCCCTGTCTGCATTATTGGTCCGTGGCGCCCGTCCAGCCTGTGGCCTCTCTCACACAAAGCCTTCGTTCTGATTAATGGCATCCGTGTCTGGGAGGCATGGATTGTATTAGACCTTGTTTAAAAGTGCTTGCTATACATTCACTTCCCCTGGAAGTGCACCAAAATAGGATGAGAAGAAAAAAGGGAGCAAGAGAAAGAGCCTGCATTTGGAAAGGGTAGAAAGGAAAGCTTTTTTTCACAAATGCTTTCTGTGACTTTCTGTACTCTTCAAGGCTTTATCTCTGCAGGGCTCTTAGGGGAGAGTAAAAGGGGAAAAGTGAAGACAGACATCTTGGGAAAGAAAACGGGTTTCCCTGCCAAAACTGGGAGATGGTGCTGGCTCTCTTGGCTTTTTAGAAACTCCAAGAAATCTGCTGACATTTTTAAAGAAGGGGAAAAAAAAGAGAGATGATTTATGATGACATCACATGTTGCCCAAGCAGATCCTGAGAGAGGAAAATGGCTTTTATAGAGAGCATGTTGCAATAAAGAAACAGTGAGTCACTGCGGGAGCATCGTCAATTGAAATGCCTTGAGTTATCTGCCTTAACTCTTGCCCTCCCCCCAACCCAACCAAAGGCCTTGGCAGCTTCTAGGGCTTTGCTGTAAAGGGGTTCAGAGAGCCTGAGACCAGTGTGAATCCAGAGTGTGCTGTCTTCTTCTTTCCCGTCTCTGCCACCCCAACCGCTTTCTGATGACTTTGATTGCATCCTGGGTTGCTGTTAGCTTCCTGTAAGATAAGGTGGGTGTGCAGGTGTTGTACTGGCTGCCCCTCCACGTGTATGTGTGTCGGGAATATGCTGCCCCTGTGTATTCAAATGGTGGGCACTGGAGGAAGATGGTGGGCTGGGATGAGGGGAGCCAGTGACTTTTTGCATTTCTCAGAGTGGCAGAACCAATGCTGGACTTTAGCGCAGGGGTGTGGGTTGACACTATGCTTGTTTAGGGGAAGAACCGGGGGATTGGTGTTGGGGTGAGGGATCTAGCTTTTGGGCCTGGCAGTCACAGGAGTGCACTTTGAGCTTCAGACAAGTTTCTGTGTCTGGTGTTCATATCTAGGGAGTTCTCTTGTCTCTTGTGTGCTGTGGCTTATTACCTCCAAATAATTAACCCTAGATCTCAGAAACATGACAGATGGAGTTCGAAAGGCTTGGAGTTCGAAAGGCTTGTCTTTGATACATTTCTCCTCTGTAATGACACTTTCTCAGGGAAGCCAGGATGGCTCAGCAGGTTAAGCGCTTGCTTTGCAGCCCTAGGGTATGATAATCGAGTCCCTACCCCAACCCATGTGGACCTCTATGCTGAACTGGGGTGTACCTCCCATGCAGGAGGCTCCCAGTTCAGTTCTTGTCCTCTGGTTCAGCCCCCAGCTTGAGGGGACATGTCTCCCATGAGGGAGGCCCCTGGCCCAGTTCCCGCTCTGCAAGGCCCCTGCCCACCTGTGTGGAACAAAACCATATTGAAAACTGATGATGTACAACCATGGAGACTGCTCTGGGCCCTCCCCCTTCTGTTTTTCTCTGTCTCTGTCTTTCTCTGTCAGTCTCTGTCAGAAATAATAAAATAAATCTTAAAAAAAAAAAAATGACACTTTCTCCCTTTCACCTCAAGGCTCCAAGTACCTTCTTGCTTTCCCTCTGCCACTATCAGAATGGTCTGAGGATCAGTCAGAAGCTTGTTCATGTTTAGGCTAAGTTGACAGACAATCTCGTGTATATTTGCATTTCTATGAAGATTAAATTCCAAACCTAAAGGACAGAGATCATTTGGATGGGGTTTTAGCCATTAGAAAGAGGGACTTCATTTGTCCTTGGAAGATGCCAGTGAGGTGGGTGGTGAAGCAGACAGTTGGCTGTAAGGTGGATGGTGCTTCCTCGCACTAGAATGCTCAGAGCTAGTCTCCGTGGAGTGGGTCCCTCCTTATAGGGCTGTCAGTCTGAGCAGTCCTGCTGATTGTCCACTCGAACAGTTATGCCTCCAAGAGCACATGAGTTTGGGGAAGCTCCTTTGGAAGGGCCAGGTACTTCCTAGGTGGTGGTTAGGAGATCTTCAGGCTACAGTGCTGGCCAGCCCAGCCCAGCCCATGCGCTGTCCTGCTTTTCTACACCCAGGAGAGAGTCAGTCCAGTCCTGGGAGGTCTTTGAAGCTTCAGTCCTACCCAGTTGAATCACCAGCTCTGGCTCAGGGCACATCCATGGTACAGAGATGCCATTGTTCGGTTGCTCCTGGGCTCCCTGCCTTGAGCAATAAATTGTGGCTCCAGAGAGGGGAAATGGGCTGATCATGGCCACATTCATTGTTTCTGCTAGAGACAAGCATTTCCTAGCTGCCTTTTTATCAACCATAGATGATGGTAGTAATGACCCATCCATCATCCCATCCCCTTCTTCCTGCTGTTACTGAGGTCTGGAGACAGCAGTGAGAAAAGTCAGTCCCTGTCTTCAAGAAGCTCCTCTTCTGTGCTTAGAAAAAGCTTACTTTTCTTTTTTCTGTTGAAAGAAACCTAATTTCAGCCAAAGAGCTATGGCTCACCCTGCATACAGCATGGGGGTGGGGGAAATTGAACGTCAGTTCTATGCCAGCCACTTGAAGACTTTATTTTTGTCACCTCCCTGTTATCTGCAAGGACGTACAGGTGGAATCTGCCTGTGGTCACCTACCTCCTGGGTTGAGGTCAGTATGAGAACGTGGCTCTGTCTGTCCCGAGCCTCTGCTCCCTCTTCTGCGCCATGCTTTTGTTGATGGCACACATATTGAGTTCTGCTGTTTTTCACTGAACCTGTCAAAAGCCTTTTTCTGTGTTTCTATTGGATTCGTGATAACCCTTTTAAATGACTACATGATTTTTCTCCCCATGCTGATGTACTCCAGTGTAAACCAGTCTCTGAAATATTGAATGTTTGTTTCTAATTTCATTGATGTTGGAAATTGAGTGGAGAGTTGTCAGACTGCCCCATGCCCTCACCGTTCCCTAGAAGGAGTAACTGGGCCAGCACAGATGGAGACTCATGAGGGTCTTCAGATTGCTTGGGGGAGCATTTCACCCTTCATCTGTAAAGATTCATGGAAGGAGAGCTTCACCACTTGTCTTTGGCCCTCTGGCTTTTGGCTCAAGCTAGACTTCCTTGCTGGGTATTTCAGAGATCCCTAACTTTCCCCTCTTCCACAGGGAGAGTCAAAACCATTTTGCCAGGCTGGTCCCCTCTCTCCAACCAGTGTGCCCGCCTTATTCACTAGGCCTAGGTCCAGTCTCTACCTGGAATGCGCCCTGTTTCCCCCGCCCCCAGCTCTCTACCTAACTCTGTCCAGCCTTTCAACCTCAGCTCAACATCTATAGTCTCCAAGCCCCTCTGCCAAAGGTGATTTCTCTTTGCCTCAAACTCCTTGAAATCCCATTCCTTTCAACTCGACACCAAATTACGTGCTATGACATGACTTCCTATCTCCTCAAAACTGGGTAAGGAAAGAGGCTGGGAGGCAAGGTCTCATATTCCCGTTTCCAGCATGCTTCTTCCACTTTTGTCTCATTTAATCCTCATAACAACACTTTGAGATGGGATTTATCTTTTCTTTTCAGCAATGAGGGGTTAAGGTTATCTCAGGTAGGGTAAGAAAAAAACAAGTGCCCTGTAAGTAAGTGGCAGAACTCCCAAATGGCAGGGACCATTTCTCTAGCTTCCTATCTCTTCTCCGTACTAATCAATGTGCAGCGCAAGACATGTAGTAGGTGCTCATTAAATGTTTGTTGAATTTGTAACTGTAGAATCAGCTCAGAATTGTCCTATCCTGTTTAACAAGGCACCATGTTGGTTTTCAGAGACAATCATCCACAACTGCAAGTCATGAAGCCAAAGCATGTGCAGAAGACAGAACTTTGACCTCCATTTGCACTTGGAACCAAAGTCTCACCCCCATCCCACTCACCTAAAAAACCGAGACATAACCGAAACTTAAACCTGGAACCCTTTCAGAAACAGGGGGTCCATTGTCCAGGAAGATCTGCTGCTGAGGCCCCTTACCACACCTGGCTAAGCTCCGAGGTCCTCTAAGGTCCTGCCTCCCAAGTGCTTTCACACACCTCTCCTCCCTAAATCTTTAAAAACCCACCTCAAACCCAAGATCAGGAAGTTTGTTTTTTTTCCCAGCATAAGTTGCTGGTTCTCCATTGTGTAGTGTTATATAGTGAACACCACTTCCTTTTACTGCACCCCAGGGTCAGCATAATTGGCTCTCTGTGGCTCTGGGCAGGTGAACTCTTTGCGTGATTACAAATGGTGACTCAGATGGAACTTAGCCCTGAGTGGGCTTTCTGCCTGTGGTTCAGCAACCCCTGGCCAGTGGTGGTCTCCCCAGGTCCTGTTCCAGTAGCTTTCTGGACTGATGCTTCTAGGGACAGACCTGCAGTGCTTACCACTGACCCAGCATAGCTGACCTCTGTGGCTTTCATTTTGCAGTGAGAGAAACTGGGTGCTTGGCTTGGAAGATGTCTCTTGGTGAGCAATGTCATGTGTGATGACACCAAAGAAACTTTCCCTTTTGGTTTTCCCGTTGGTTATACAAGGGAATAGGCTTTGAGAAGTTACCGTATTTTTCACTCCATAAGACGCACCTGACCTGCCTGGACCCGCTCTCCTTCCATGCAGTCCCTGCTTTCTGATCTGGCTGCAGGCTTCCCCACGGCATCATTAAGGTCCCCAACGTGTACTCTTCTTTGCAGTATTCACTCCATAAGACGCACACACTTTTCCCTCCACTTTTTTGGGGGGAAAAAGTGCATCTTATGGACCGAAAAATACGGTACCTTGCTAATCTGGATTGAAATCTGGTTTGTTTGAACCTGGCTGTGGAATGTTGTTTTTAATTGGAAATCAGTTTTGAATTTGGTTTGGAGCTGACAAATTAAGTCTGAAAATTGTATATGTGGTGGTGGGGATGTGTATGAATGTGAATGAGTGAGATGTTTGTTGGTGCTATTTGCTTTAAATGATTTGACTTTAATTTAGGAACTTCGTTGTACATTGTAAAAGCAGCAGGTAGCGGTAATATGTCCAGGGCCCATTCACCTGAACTTCGTTGGTGCCAGAGAGGAATCCATATGACACGTGGGCAGAGCTTAATCCACATCTTCCTGGTGGTATAAAGGGTTTGGTGCTCTCACCATTTTGGCCCCGATTTGATTCCCAGAGTTTAGCCCATGCCTTGTTTGCTGGTCACCCGAAAAAGAAAAGGGAGAAATAAACACCTCCCTTTTTGGTGGTTTGTGGTTCACCCCTTCCCCCTTTGAGATGATCAAACACAGGGGTCATTAACTTCCCTAGAAGTAAGAAGTAAAATGGCATCTGAGGCTTCTTCTCTTCTGCCATCTTTTTCGTTTCCGGACACGTGGCAGCAGCCATCTTGGACTCAGGCTCCACTGGCCCATCTTCCTCTAGCCCTAGGGAAATCTGCCATTTTAAAATTCAGGCTTTCTGAGGCTGCTCTTTACTTCCTGAACTTTCCTACCTCATTGTGACCACCTGCTTCCTGTTTTTTCATTTGTGTTTAAATTCATCTTAAAAGGCACCCTCAAAAGAGAGGATCTTAAACCTCTGAGACAGTGGAAAACATTCTTTGATTGATTATAAATTAATTTAAAAATGGTTTTAAAGGAAGTCTTATAGCACACAAAGCATTGCCCATCTGATTAAAAATATTTTAAAGGTGGGTAGGAGAGCTTGGGGGGAGGAGGCATCAAATATTTAGTGATGGAAAGAGTGGATTCTAGGCGGTAAACACATAATGCAATGTATAGACAATTTAATGTAGAATTGTACACTTAGAAACAGTATAATTGTTATCAACCTATGTCATCCCAATAAATTTAACAATAAACAAATAATAAAGTAGGAAAAAGGTGATAAGTGGAGAAGGTAGTTGTTGGAAATAGCAATAAAAAATGAACAGAGGTGCTTTTGCAAAAATTAAAAAAAAATTACGGTACTTATTTTGACATTCAGTATTATTTTATATTAGTTTCAGATGTACAGCATAGTGGTTAGACATTTATATAACTTAAGAAGTGAGTCCATTGGCTCATCTAGTACCCACCAGGCACTATAACTACCATAGTGTTAACTATATTCCCTATATTGTACTTTGCATCCTCATGGCTATTTTGTAACTACCAATTTGTACCTAATCCCTATACCTTTGTCACCTTGCCCCCAATCCCCCTCCTGTCTGTCACTCCTATGAATCTAGTGCCCATCTGACACTATATCTAGTTATTATAATATTGACTGGATTCCTTATGCTGTCCCCTACAACCCCGTGACTACTTTGTGACAACCAACTTGTCCTTCTTCATCCCTTCCCCCTTTTCACCTACCTCTCCTAAGCCTCCTCCCATCTGGCACCCATCAAAATGTTTTCTGCATCTATGAGTTTGTTTCTGTTTAGTTTTGTTCTTTAGATTCCACATATAAGCAAAATTACATTGCATCTGTCTTTGTCTGACACTGCCCATTTAGCACAATACCCTCTGGGTCCGTCAGTGCCACCACAGATGGCAAGAACTCACTCCAACCACAGGTGAGCAATGTGCCATTGTATACATTACCATTGACTCTTTATCCATTCGTCCACCGATGGGCACCCAGGATGCCTCCATATCTTGGCCTGTATAAACAATGCTGTGTTGAACATATAGGTGCATCTGTCCCTTTGAAGTAGTATTTTGAGTTTCTTTGGATAAATACTCAGAAGTGGGTGGGATTCCTGGGTCCTTCTTTGTCTCTTGTTACAGTCTGTTCTAAAGTCTGTTTTGTCTGGTGTAAGTATTGCTACCTCAGCATTTTTTTTTATTTTCATGAAATATCTTCCCATTTTTTTGGTCTATTTGTACCATTTGATCTGTAGTGAGACTCTTGTAGTCAGCATATATAAGGGCTATTCAGAAAAAATCTCAGCTATAAATGCCTCTATTTTTCATAATACCTGGCTGGATACTTTCTTGGCAGTCCTAATAAAAGAGTCTTGTTTTCATATTTATTCTGACACCCTATCCTTTGATTGAAGCATTTAATTTATTTACATTTAAAGTAATTGTTGATATATGTAGTTATTGCCATTTTTAATTCATATTTTGATCTTTGTTTTTGTCTTAAAGAAGTCCCTCTAACATTCCTTGTAAATACTGGTTTGGTGGTGATGAACTTCTTTAGCTTTTTCTTATCTGAGAAACTCTTTATCTGTCCTTTGATTCTAAATGATAGCTTTGCTGGGTAGAGTAATCTCAATTATAGATCCTTACTTTGCATCACTTTGACTATTTCCTGCCAATCCTTTCTGGCCTGCGAAGCTTCTGTTGAGAAATCAACTGGCAGTCTTATGGGAGCACACTCATAGGTAATTGCTTTTCTCTTGCTGCTTTTAAGATAGTTTGTCTTTAACCTTTGGCATTTTAATTATGACCTGTCTTGGTGTGAGCCTCCTTGGATTCATCTTGTTTGGGACTCTCTGTGCTTCCTGGGCTTGTATATCTATTTACCAAGTTAGGGAAGTTTATTGTCATTGTTTCTTAAAATAGGTTTTCAGTTCCTTGATCTCTCTCTCTTAGTATGGTCAAAATTTTAACTGAGTCCATCTGTCAGAAACATAAGGTAGATTCAGTTTTCCCTCTGAGTTTTACATTGTACCTGGGACACAGAAGCTAGCATTTTAAAATGAAAGCTATGAGATATCTGTTCATTTGCATATCTATGTATGTTATAAATATGGCATGTTTCAAGCTCTGGATGGTAGTGTCCCATTGATTTGTACTTTTAAAATTAGTTTATAAAGGGAACTTATTCAGTTGGCTTAAATAAATGAATGGCCATACAAGTTGGAGAATAATGGAAAACCATATATTTTTCAAGTGCACATAATCTAAGATATATCTCTCGTAAATAAAATCCAGCTTAATTTTGCTTAATTAAAATGGTCATGTCTTTAGTTAACACTGAAATTAATGTGGACATATAGCTTTCACTATACCCGATTTATTAGTCAAATAAGCTCATATTTTTTTTTACAAAAATTGTCAGCAAAAGAAAAAAAACATAATGGCTAATTGCTTTAAAATTTCATGAAATCTTCCAGAGCAATCTTAATCTGATTGTAACAAATGGCTGAACTTTATATAAATGGGATAAGAATTTCTAGGTGAACTTTGGAGCAAACAGTTTATAAAATCTTGGTAACTTGAAACCTTAGTTTTGCCAAGTTAAGTAATGAGTCAAGTTAAATTCATTGAATACCTAAATTATTAACAAATAAGATAAAATACTGACACATTAATTGTTAAATAAGTCTACCTTCATCTACTTTTGATTTTTTATTATAGAGAAACTAAAAGAAATTTAGATCTGTTACCAAAAATGTTTTGATTTGACAGTAAAAGAACACATGTTTCTAAAGATTATGAAATAGATTTATAAACTTGCCAATTTAAAGAATGCTGATTAGTTATATTTTAGTTGTCAGTAGAAATTAAGGTTTCTAAGGGTTATGGATTCTATAATATGAAAAGAAATGTGTGTTTTCAGTGAAAGAAGGCATAAAGTATGGAATTACATGTTTGAAGAAATTAGAAGAAAATGGTTTGTCCTAAAATAAGGTTAGTTATTTAAAATGAGTTAGAAGAGACAATTAAGAGGGACAAGGACAGTTGTAAGTTTGTAGAAAAGGAATCCTGAGAAAGACATTTGTGTGGTCAAGCTGAATAAGGTTGAAATAAATTTAATAGTTTATTTAAGTATCAAAAGTAACCTGATAAAGAATTAGGGTTTGGTTCTCTTTCACACTGTCAAATGGACAAAGTTTTTCTATATTGTTCTGCTCCAGTTAAAATATTGAGAGTTTCCTACTTAGAATGCAAGGATTATGTGTTTTATTAAAATAGTTTTTATTTTTTGTGTGTGCGTGTGTTTTATATTGTCTTAATCAGGTACTTGGTTACTCAAGAAAACAACTCTAAGACTAAAGTTTTGCTAACAGGCAACCCTTATTTATGTTTGATATCTTTTATCTTTTATTTTTATATTAGGTAAATGTATAACTTAATAATGAAATATGATCCCTTTGGTCAAATATATTTGACAAACTTTCCAGGGTGCAGGATGTAAAAGGAGATTTTTTTTCCCTTAACTTGGAAATGGCTATGGGTTATTCCAGTGGGCCCCTGGAATGCCTCAAAGATTTTCTCTCTCTGTATGAAAATATATGTACAAAAAAGCCACTGGAAGCAGTTTGGGTGTTGCCAGAAGTTGTGTGTGTGGGGGGTCTCAGGGAATCACTAGGAAGGGGCAGGCAAAAAGTGATAACTAGTTTGATAGAGACTCAGGCATGGCCCCTGCCTGCAGTGGCGGGTAGAGTTCAACAAAGAAATAATGGCTTCTGTCAGCTCCTTCATCCTGGAGAAAGCTGCCCATCCAGCCCTCACCCTGAAGCTAGTCAATTCAGCTCTTCTCCAAATGTCCTTAGTGCCTTTCAAGCTGCTTCCCCAGCTCTGGAGCAAGTGAGTCCATCAGTGAGTAAATCTGTGTGCTGGCTCTTTAAGAGGTGCTCTCAGGACTGCAGCGCCCTTCTCTAGTTCCCTCAGCTACAATCTTTCAGTGATTCCAAATCAAAGAATAGGAGAGAGCTAACGGTGCCCTTTTCTTTTAGCCTCCCAATTACAAACTACAGCTAGATGACATGATACATATCTCAGAGAAATCTGCACCATAGGTCATGCTTAAACAATCTCAGTGACTGATGCTGTGTGTGTAAGCTACGCAGAGTTTACCTGAGCACCTGGTGACATCATGGACATTTTAAACTACAAAAGGTGCTTCCAGTTTTACATCTGAAAAGTCTCCTGATTGATAGCCTTACAAACTCAGAAACTGGTTTATAATTTGCTTTGATCATTAACCTTTCTTTTTTGTTTGCTTTGCTAAATATAGCTCTTATCACATATCAGATATTAATGAATTTAACCTGTGTAGTCAGCCATTTGGCCTGTTCTATTGCTCAAGCTCTATGATTCCCACAAACCACTTTAGAGTCCTTGGCACTTGAGTCCTTAGACAATAGAATTGCTTTAGATTGTTAGCTGATCAAGGTGCTTATACAGTGGCCAACCCATTATGTTGCATTTATATAAATTACTTCTGCAGAAATCAGAACCACCTAGATAAAATTTGACAGGAAGCTACCTGGCTCCTACAAGTCTCTGACAATGAGCCAGAGTTTGATTTACTCCCTGGTCTTAAGTTGGCTTTCCCAAGGTAGTGGATCTTTCCTCTGTTTTGGGTTACAGATTTTTTTCTGGTTATTCATTTTCTATTATACATTATAGGAGTTATGTTTAAACTACCTACCCTCTGCTGTTCCAAATGTCTTTCCCCACAACTGGATCCAAACAACTCCTTTTAAAACATAATCCTGATGTTAGGGATCTCTTACAGCTAGGAGCAAAGCAGGTATCTATGAATGCCAGCTTTTTTTTGTCCCCAGTGATCATCATGATAGTCACCATCATGGCTTGGGACCTGGGGGATATAATAACAGAAGTTACTCTTTATTGTTTGTTTCACAATAGGGTACAGGTACCCTATCCTTCTGCTACTTCTACCATTGCTGTGGTTCTCCTTAAAAATTGAACATCCAGAATGTCCCCTCTAATTTCAGGGACCATTTGTAGAAGAAGTGGGTGGGTAAGAGCATAAGAACTGGATAAGAGGGGCACAATGGACAGACAAATCTGACTCCATCTTAAAGCTGATCCTCTTTCTTAATTGAACCCAGGCCTAGTTGCCCTATTTCCCTCAAAATTGAGGAATGAACAACAAAACAGGAGATTTATAACTTCAGAACCAGCTCAAAATGGTCCTATCCTGTTTAAAGATACTGACTTGCTTTTTCAGAGGTAACAGACTAGAACCATTCAGTCAAAGCATGCGTAGAGGAGAGAACTTTGACCTCCAGCTGCACCTGGAACCAAAGTCTCACCTCCACCTCCCAACACATAGAACCAAAGGACCAGGGCATAATCAGAATTTGAATACCAGAACACTCAGAAGTAGAGGGTCCATTGTCCAGGAAGATCTGGTGTTGATTGATGTCCCTTACCATACATAGCTAAGCTCCAAGGTCCTCTCATTAAAACATGCCTCACCAATGCTTCTACATACCTGTTCTCCTTAAACCTTTAAGCCTGCCCTGAGCCCTGGATCAGGGAGTTTGGAGTTTTCCAGCACAAGCTGCCTATTCTTTATTGTGTAGCACTATAGAGTAAGCACTTTCTTTCCCTGCATCCCAGTGTTGGTGTAATTGGCTCTCTGTAGCACCAGGTGGACGAACTCTTTGCTCTGTTACAAATTGAACTGTTGGACAGTTTTCTTTGTGGGAGTGAAAATTCCTTCTTACACTGCTGAACCAGGAGGGAAAACTCAAGTCAATAGTACATGTGGTGTGTGCTTTTAATTTCAAACAGTGGTCTTCGCAGTTTGGCAAGAGTAGGGCATTGACAAAAGGTGGAGAGAAGGGAAAATCATCTGAGGCCGCCTCCTGTCCTGAGCAAGAGCAAAGCCCCACATCTGTTCCTTGTCTCTGTCCCATTCCCCTCTTGCTGAGACCCTAAGAGCAGGTGGCAGAGTGGGTGTGACTAAGCTGAGAGCTGAAGGCTCTTGAGCTTAGGAGCTCAGGGCTCAGAGGGCATGAGCTGCCGTGTTGGTATTCGTAGCTTTGGGGTTCAGGTTTACCCAGCATGGGGCTTGGTCTGTGCAACAATTCTAGGATTTCTACCCTCTCTTCCCCTGTGATGAAACAAAAGAGCTGCTTTACCACCAGACTGGGAAGTGTTGGAAGCTACGGAGGTTTTGCTCTTGTGCTACTGAGTTCTGGCTAGAGATAGACTCGATGTACACCAAAGCGAGGGGGCGATATCAAGGGGAGTCTAACTGAATGTACACCAAAGTGAGAGTGAACCAGGGGTACATAGCAAAGTGGGGGCCAGACCAGGAGTGTATACTAAAGTGGAACTCAACCTTGAGCTTTTCTGCAGGGGCCAGCGTATCACACTGTGGTGGAATTAGGTCAGAAAGCTGCAGAGGCTCTCAGTGCTATGCGAGTTGAGAAGGAAATGCGAAAGAGCTAAAGAAATAATAGAGATGGGCTTTCTACGAAGGGATGAGTGTTACTTAGACTGTGTTTGGAGTGCTGGGTTTCCGGAGTTGAGCATTTTCGTGGTGCCAGGATTTTGCACAATGTCTAGTGCCTATTCCAGTTGGAATCTTCAGGCAGCATCTTAGCAGGCTGCAATTAGAGGTGAAGTGGTTAGTGCATCTACAGAGGGGTTGGGAGTTCAGAGGAGATCTACTAGGTTCAAATCTCAGCCCTCATGTTCATTGCTTGCTGTGATGTTGGGTAAGCTGTTTACCATTCTGTGGCTCAGATTTCTCATGTGTGAGGGGCTGGTTGTGAGGATGAAAGGAGATGGTGCTTTCAAGTTGCTTAGTGTAGTGTCTGGCTTATGGTAACTGCTTGGTAAGTGTTAGTAATTGCTGTTGTCATTGTCATCATGATCATCTCACCAGTGACCAAGGACATTTTCCTGTAGAGCAGTGGTTCTGAACCTTAGTCCATGACCGTCAGCATCACCTAAGAGTTTGTTAGAAATATAAATGCTCAGGCTCTGTCCTGTTGAGTTTCAGATTCTGTAGGTCTGAGTGATGCTGTACTTCTGGTCTGGAGACCACATTGGAGAATATCCTTTGAGCTGTATTCTGTGTAATATAATTTAGAACAACAGTTGCATATGCTGTTCCTCCCATTGCTGCCTGTCTCCTGGATGGTTAGATGACTTATTACTCAGAATTTCTTTGAAATCAAGGAGTCTTGTGATTAAAGCAGGAAGATGGAGTGGGCAGGATGAAGCCTCATGAAGAGGCAGTAGGGCAGTGAGTGCTTCTACTCTTTAAGGCAGCCTCGCTAGGGTCCATGACAGAGTTGCTACTGCAGTGGACCCCCAGTCAGGTGACCGACCATACAGCACGAATGGAAAGTACTTAGAGTGGGGCATATCCTGAGCCCCTCATTGTGATATTATAAGTTTGCTTTGTGTTGTGTCTTGTTTCCTGGGGGCTGGTCCTTTAGACTGGATTATCAGACTCCTGTGTGTGAGTGTGTGTGATTCATTTGGTAAACAAGTCTTGAGACTCTATTCTCAAGATCTGTACCAGTGTCACTTCCTACAAGAATTGTTCTGGTTGTCTGCCCTGCTTTAACACTTGGCAATGTATATATATCACACTGCTGGACAAGTGTTGCTTCATGGTGCTGTCTGCCCATTGAGGATTGACACTAGTTCTTTTATCTCTAGCACAGCATCTGGTACATAGCCATGTTCCAGAATGTCTCTTAAGAGACTATTAAGTGTTATTTTGAGGACAGCCGAGGCAGATTTCCACGTTGTCAGTGGGATCCTTGGAGAGAATGGGACCTCGTGGGAGGGTGGTGTGGGCAGCTTCTGGCTGGGTGCCTGCAGATCCAGGAGACTTATAGGTTTTCTGTCCCTGGTTCTAATTGCTTTCTTTTTGTGTTTTCTGGGGACCTGGTCCTCCTGTGAGCCCCAAGGCCTCTAGAGAAGTTCTCCTTAGAGATTGACATGGGTATTGGCTAATCAGAGTTTGGTTGTGGGAGCCAACGCCTTGGAGACAGGGTGAGGATGGCATAGTGAGGAAATTAGCAGCCATTTCAGAATAAGCCAGGTCTCTTGTTGCCTTCAGTTTCCCTAACCAGTGTTAATTTTGAGAACCTAGGACTGTTTCTGAGAGATAATTGGATCACTGAGTCCTGGTCATTAGGCAAGTAAAGTAGCCTTTTTTTCCTAAAGAAAACTGGCAAAGAGCTGATCATTGAAGCCCATTGTTTCAGGTAATTCATGGTTTGGTATCTGGGCTCCTTTGAAGTAAAAAGTCTCCAAAATATAAACCTTTCTTCTCATAATAGAATCCGCTTGTGTTATTTAAATCCCAGGGTTTTACATTACAATAGTCGCCTATCAGGCTTGGAGAGAAATGGAACTTTCTCTGACAATGCTTATGTGGTGTTCTTGCTAGCTTAAAATTAAACCTAATCAGGAGGTGTCACTGAAGCCTGTGCTGAGTAAATGATGGAGAATGAAATAAAATGATTTATGCAACTTTCTTTCCCAATAGGCAGTGTTTTAAATGTTTTTCTCCTTCTGAAAGAAGGTGTGGGTGTTGAAAGTGATTTTTGATTGTTTTTAAGTGGTCCAAGACCGCAGTATTCTAAGAGCTGCCCTTCACTCTTCACTGTCCGCCCCCTCCCCATGGTTGACTCTTGCTTGAACTTCCACAATTTGCAAACATTAGAATGTTCTGACCCATCAGAACGGAAGTGGGTTGCTGAACTGAGCTTTTCTGGAGTTACTGGAGATCTGAATTTAAAGTGGTGGGATTCAAATTTTATTCATGCTGTCAAACAAAAATAAAAAAAATACATTTTAAAGATCTTACTGGCTGTATTCAATGCTTTATGAATTGGTCAGCATCCCATTTAACAGATAGAAAGAAGCTCTGAAGAGCTGCCCACAATGAAGGATGTTTTTAGGCAGAACGAAGAGGGGCAAGGAAGTCATATTAGCAAAGAGCAGATTGTTTTATCAAGGTCACCTTCCCTTATGGGTGGATGGCAGAGCTCTGTCAGGCAGCTTACCTCACTAGTGCTGATCAGGTAATTTCAGATAGACTGATTTGAGATGCCACTCCTGGGAGAGGTTGAAACTGTAATTAATATTAAGCATTAGTTTGGTGACATGGGGTTTAGCACAAGTGACTCCATTTGTGTTTTTCTAACACTACGTACTGGGTTGCTGTTTTAAGGTCATTGCCTTAGAGTTAAGTTGGTTGATTGTAGTATCATTGTTAGGTTACTTAAAAAACAACAAACTGCTTGTGAACATGGGGCCCCAAATAGGTATAGATGTGTTTGTACATGTATGGACCCAATCTTGGGAAGGGGAGTGTGGTATCATTAGCTAACAGTGAAGTTGGGGTTGGATTCTGCCCTGCCTTCCTACCCCGAATATGTGCAGACTCAGCCTATCTACAGCAGATTTCATATCCTTCCTCCCCACATTTGTTCTTGTCCTTTTTATCTGTTGCTTGTGTGTTACCATCCTCCCAGCATCCCAGGTTTAAGTGTAGATTCATGTTCTTACACCCTCAAGAATTGCTCAAATATCTGAGTTGCTCTGCCTGCCCACATCTCTTCTCTCCTCCAAACCTTGCCAACAGAGCAAGAATTGTCCAGAGGCAGCGTCTGGTCCAAACTGCTCCCCTGCTTGAAGTGCAGGCCAGCCTCATAGCTCACGAGAGACTTTTCTAGCTTAGTTCTTTTCTTAAGCTCTGGCCCAATGACCTAACTCAGTGTGTCCTGTGTCTTCCCAGCTCTTGGTCTTTGTGTTGTTCTCTTGTATTCATTTGCTAGGACTGCTAGGACAAAAAGCACAGACAGGGTGGCTTAAACAACAAATTTATTTTCTCACTGTTCCGGAGGCAAAAAAAATCCAAAACCAGGATGTCAGCGGGGACATCCTTGTGTGTTCACATGGTCTTCCTTCTGTGCATGTCTGTGTCCTAATCGCCTTCCCTGCTGAGGACCCCAATTATAAAGGATTAGGGCAGACCCTCATGTCATTATTTTAACTCAGTTACCTCTTTAAAGACAGTATCTCCAAATATAGTTCCATTCTGAAATACAGGGCAGTTCAGGTTTCAACATACAGATTTTGGGGGACACAATTCAGCCCATAATTGTGTCCTAGGAAAGCCTTTACCACCTATCGAACATCTATGTGTTCAAGGCTCACACTCTGAATGTCCCATGTCCACGAAGTTCTCTCTAACTCTGTGCATAATTGCCCAGCTGCCTTTTGTGTTCCCAGGAGCCTCCCACTTCAGCCAAGTCCCCACATGTAGTTGCTGGCGTGAAGGCTGGATTTCTGCCTCCACTCCTTGGGGACATGAGGCTTGTATGACTCCTGGGGTCTTGCTGTCCCTACCACGAGCAGTCCCTTCTGATTAAGCAGCACCCAGAGTGTACCATGCATCGCCACCTGTATAATTCATGAGGGAGAATTCACATCACTCGGGGCCTGCTGCTCATTTGAAAAAATTATGGGCTTTGACAGAACTCCCTGTGATTTAGGCCTTCTTTTCATGTCCATGGTAATCACTCTTCCTTTTCTAATTATGTATCCATGATGGCTCCTTTCAGTTGCTTCAGGGGAGATGCTCTGACATTGCACACAGACAAGATGGGTCACTACCCCTACATCCATGGTTCTTGAGGCACAGCCTACCTTGAGGCCTCTTTGCTGTCTCGTTCTTTTTGCCCCCCTTTCCCTGTTCTCTGGTTTCTGAGCCATGCCCCACATAAGAAATGAGTTTTAGACCACTGCTCTGAAGGGTCAAACAATGGAGAGAGTAGGTCTATAAGCCGCTGTGCCACATGTCAACACCTGCTCACTGCCGTCAGCATTCACCTTGGGAGAAGGCAGCTGTCTCCCAAGATTACAACCTGCTCCCAGTCGGGTGGAGAAAAATAGCAAAGGGAACATCATATTTAAGAGTCTGAATGTGCTGAGTGGATGCTTTGGAAACCTAACCTCAGGCAAAAGGTCCTTGGTTCAGGCTTGGTGACTGATGTGGCATTGTCTGCTGTTAATAACTAAGAGATTGAAGACACAATGAGGCCATATTTTTGCCTGTTGACAGAGAATCTCTAATCCTTGAACTTGTTTAGTTTTAATATGTGATTTTGCTTGGGCTTGCCTCTTGACTTGCTTTGCTTTGTCCCTTATCACATTACTGTATTTAAATGACTGAATTAAGGAAGATTTCTGTTTCAACTTAAGTACTGAGCATTTTACATTTAAAAAGCTGTTTGTTAATAACTTTGGAAGGAGTTGACCGATTTGATGAAGTCCTATTCCATTATAAAAGGTATTAACATATTTTTATTTAAATGTACTCTGCCCCCTTGAA
Organism: Craseonycteris thonglongyai; assembly: GCA_004027555.1. Taxonomy (NCBI): domain Eukaryota; kingdom Metazoa; phylum Chordata; class Mammalia; order Chiroptera; family Craseonycteridae; genus Craseonycteris; species Craseonycteris thonglongyai. Next base: position 9,791 of record PVKE010011928.1, on the reverse strand, counting down.
ACAAAAATGACAATGAGTAAAAGTGTCCAAAAGACCATTTCTTTAGTAATGTATAATGGATTTCAGTGGAAACATGTACATGTACAAGGTATAGAGATACTGTTCCACCTGCATACATTTCTGCATAAAAGAAGGGTGTTACTGCGTAACCAGTGACGGTGAGTTAGATATGGGGCTGTCTGGTCTCGGTGACTGACTTGAGTTCTCATTCTGATCTTTGCACTCCCCCTTGGCTGTTGACCTCACACCCTGCCTCCCCCCACGTATGTCCTCTAGGTACAAGGATTGCCCAGAAATTATCCAGCCATGTAGTATGAAAAATAGACGCATTTATGGCTGGATTTTTTTTTTTTCAGACAGCCTTCGTACTCCTGAAACTTATGCATTGTTAATTTTACCTGGACCTTAACCCTCAGCTTCTTTCCTTGCTTCATTTTCATCTTTCTTTGATTCCATGCCTTTAGGGACTCCTCTCAAGACAATGCCACTTCTGGTTCACTCCAGCTTCCAGGGCTCTTTCCTGCAACAGAAAGTTCCTACCTTCCTGGAACTTCCATGTTAATTGGGGTGGGTAGTGGGTAGAAGACATGGCCAAGTGAATAATAAGGTGATGCTATCATGGGGAAGCTTAGTCTGCTCTAAGAACAACTAAAAGGTACACCCAAGGCCATTGAACGGATTTGACTGGGCAGGCAGTGACTTGGAAAAGTGGGAAGGGTATCAAGAAAGGCATCCTGAAGGAGGTGTGTATCAAGGTGAACTTGAAGAATTCATTTCTTCATTTCTTCAGTTTATAAAAACCATCATGTGTTAAAGGGGATAGTCACTGTGTTGATTGCTGGCAAAGAACAATAAACAAAGCCCCCATAAAGCTAATATTTTAATGAAGCCAGGTGGCCAGGTAAGGTGCTGATGGGAGGTGAAGAGTATTTCAGACAGAGTGTATATTTGAGTCACACAAAGAAGGAAGGCTGGGGCCGGATCACAAAGTGGTTGAACTTTATTTTTCAGGTAAGGGGTTGCCATTGAATGGTTTTCAGTTGTAAAGTGGCAGGGTCATAATTGTCGTTTAGGAAGATCACATCTGTTGGGGTGGAGAGTGGGCTGGTGGTGCAGTCTAGCCTCTAGGATGAGTCAGGAGGCTGTGGAGGCCTCCAGATGAGGAGTGGAGGCCTGCATCGGAGCTGTGGCAGCATGGAAGGGAGAGTAGAGGAGTCTGAGTGATATTTTAAGAGGTAGTTTTAATAGTATATAGTATTTATGTTGAGTGGATGTACAGGGGTGAGACATGGGAGGAATTATGTTGACTCTTGGGTTTATTGTTGGAACAACTGGATGGATGGTGGCAGCAACCTCCGTACTATAGATTCACATTCTTATTTTGACTATTTATACTTTCTCTTTTCTTCCCCTTTATTACTGATTTAGTAGTTTATTATTACTTAAATAACTCTTGAATTTTTAATGCTCTTATTACATTTTTATCTATCAATTTTCTGCTTTTATTTATTTTTGAGCTGTGCGTTTAATTAAGCATTTTCTTTAGACCGGTACCTTCTTGAAGTGAGGGATTTTCCTCTGAGCACTGTTTTGTGTCCTGTAGACTCTAATTTATAATGTTTTATACTTTGGTTTTCTAGATATTTTGGGATTTTGATTTTCTGTCATAAAAGTTGTTGAAGAGAAGGTTTTTATGTTTCTATGAAGTGTGATCAGAGAATATGGTCTGTACTATTTCTATTTCTTTGAATTCTAGGTACTCTTGAGGAACTAGCATGTGGTCAAGTTCTGTAAATAGGCACTTCTGAAAGCTGTACTTTTGTTTTCAAGCTATAGAATTTGAAACCTATCAATGAAATTTTCTCGTGACTCAACATCAGGGTTCTAATATTCCTTACTTTTGATCTGCTTGACTTAATAATGGCCCCAAACTGAGTCACACGTTCATTATTATGCTAAGAACTCCAGAGTGTATATAGAAGATGTAGATTCTATCCTAAGATTATTAAGGAGACAATTTGAGTTCACTCCAACAAGTACTCATAGTAGTAGGAGTTGAAAGACTGGTGAGAGCATTTTGAGCTTGAATAATGAAAGCTTTATGCAGGTCAATCATGAACAGCAAGTAGGAGTTAGGAGTTAGAGAGTCTATAATGAGATATTCTGAGCTGGGGACACCATGAGCTGAGCTAAGCTTGGTGAGCCAGACATATGGGAGGAGAAGGCACACACTCTCCTACTAAGGTCTTGTGCTCTGTAACTTACTGGGACAGTTGAGTTGGAGAGTGAGAGTCACATGGAATCAGCCCTCTCTATTTAGTTGACTTACATATAAACATGTTTGTTGAGGCCATCCCAACCATGTTATTGGCCTACCTTGCCAAGGACAGCACATTCTAATTTGCTCTTCAGGCTGCCGTACTGGTGTACTCTCAGCTTTGCAGCTTCACTTGAGAGCTGAAATTGGCACATACCTCAGTTTGATAGCATTAGCAGAGTATTTGGATATTAACCAGGGAGATGTAGTAAGCATTTTACCTGAAGAATTATGGTGTCTGATATGTTCTTGCTATATGGAGTTGTTTTGTCAGCTGACCCCAGTAAATTACCAAATTTTTAACACTGATGATAAATCAAATGATGTGTGGCCTGTAGGAAGTGAAGGTATTTAAATAATTAAGTAGTTCTTTCTAGAGCCTCTTTCTATGATGATTTTCTAGACTTCAAATCGGTTTTTGTCATCCAGACTCCATGTAATATATAGTTATTTCAAATCAGCTTTACTTACTGAGCTTTTTCTAGTAATGGGGCTTTGTCAGCAAAAAGTGTGCGTACCAGCGAATGGTGAATGATGGGCTTCGGTCAGAATGGAGCTTGAGAGGTGCTTTCTGTTGTTAGATGGATGGGTCTGGAGCAGGAGCTTGAAGCTCTCCAAGTGCAATAGTTACAGAGAAAAGGTACGTCTGAAATAGGGGTGAGTGCTCCATCACTCAAACTCTGCTATTTCACACACTGAAGCCAAATGTCACACATGCCGTTGAAACCATGGTTTCATGTTGGGATGTGTGGGAGATATGTGAAATAATACAACCTTGGTTGTGGTTTCTTCTTCCCATCCCATACTCTTACTCTCTTACAGCTGATCAGAGCAGAATGACAGGAAGTAAAGTAGCTATTGAAATTATAATATGCAGGTTTATGTAACTCTCACCGCAACTCTCAATCAGCCAGTGGAATTCCATGCAAGTGTTTTGAATGCATGAGTGCTAAGTGTCTGTTGAGTAGTCTGAACTTTGCTGAGTGAGACAAGCTCTTGGAAAGGTAGACTTCACTAGCTTGGCAGTCATTGCTTAGTGTAGACACTTAGGACAGAACACCATGAGTGGACTGATACAGATGGGGCTCTCTTGAGAGTTTAAGCCAGTTCTGCTATTTTTGAAATTCTGGCTTTAACTGCAGAATTGTGCTGAGTTTGGTGCAAAGTAATTTCTCTGTTGGCAGAACGCAATGTATCAGTTGGTTGAACTCACGTGTCTATTGGTCTGATGCCACCCTGGACCGTGAGTGTGCCAATGGGTTGTTGGGGGGTGGAAAGCTTGACTTCTGGGTGAAATGGGCTACCTGAATATGAGAGACTGGGGATGCTAAGCTGTGTGTGCTCTGCCTCTACTTTGTTCCTGAATTGTGTCTCGCAGTGGGGGTTTAGAGGATGTTCAACAAAGCCTGTGCTGTCAGTTAAAAGGCTTTTAGGACTTTTTAATCATGGAACAGTAGCTCTTACTTTTCTTTAAAACAAAACAAAACAAAAACTTTCTCTTTCCTTTCCCCACCTTTTTGAAATCTTTAGCCTTCATGTGAACTGAAGGGACTTCAAAACATTGGAAGAAAATAGCCTGGAAGCTCAGAGTAAGCTTGGCTCCTGGTAGGTATGGAGACTTGATAAAGAAGCATCTTTTGCACTGACAGGTATTTGTGTGCCAGTGTGGGGAAGGCTTTTGATGACAAAACCACTTAGTTTTCTATAGTATACCTTTCTCTTTGTGCAAAGGAGTTAGGAAAACTTTAATAAAGTAACTAACTAATAGGGGTAAAATGTTAGTGTTGGCACCATCTTCAATTCTTTTCTCCTACCCATTGGTTTTTGAGACTCACTTGCCAGGCACTAAGTAAACAAGTGGCAGGGGTGAGGTGGCTAGTGTCCTGCCACTGTCCCTGTGGTTATGGACTGTGCTTCTTTTTAAAGATCCAGAGTCAGCAGCAATATCCTTCTGGAAGCTAAGGGAAACTTTAGGTGCACAGCAGGACTGTGGGTTACAGTGTGCATAGAGGAGGGGCACCCAGTGGAGACACTGAACGGCCATCTGCCTTGTTTCCTACATGACATTAGGCACCTTTCTCAGAAAGGTAACTTATACAAGTTAATAGCTAAAGGAACATCTAATGCTTACTTGTTATTTAACATGGCTCATAAAGAGCAGAGAATAAGCTGCTAATTGAACTGCCTCAACAGTGGGGTAAAGGGTTAGGATATGTTTCTTTGCAGCCATCACCCCATTGTGGGCAAAACTTTCTAGGACAATCCCCTTGGACTTTTCGAAAAAGGAAATTTCATCAGTAGAGGATTGAAATAGAATCTGAGTGTTGCAGATACCATTCTAAGAGTGGTAGGGAAACTCTTATTTCTGTGCATTAGTATCTAGAAACATCTATCTATTGTTTAATATGAAGAACACAATTAGGCTAAGCCTGGAAAAATGGTTTCAACCTGGTTTTGGTAATAAACTCCCACAAGTTCTTGCAGCTGCATGTGAAAGTTACTCCTTTGGATTTCAAATTTTTTATTTGGGGTCATCAAGCATTAAGATTCAGTGTGAGGGGAAACTGAGCTCTGTGTGTTACCCATACTTGATGACTGACAGGGTTGTACAAAGTCAATATGCAGGATCTTTGAGCTTCTTGGCTCTCGCCTTCTCACTTTTCAGAGGAGGAACATAAGTCTCCAAGTCTGTACTCGTTGGCTCTTCTCACGAAGTGTTACCACCAAGAAGTATTAGCTTGATTGGGGTTTGTGTGATTTATGTCTGAGGTGGACTGAGTTCTAAAACTATTCCACTGAAAATGATCATTGTGGGGAAAACAAGTATTGCACTAAAGAGAAATGCTACAAGCTTAACTGTTAACATAATAACTACATAGATGAGTGTAATAGATGACAAGAGTAATGGCAAGATTCAGTAGCTTTTATTGTGTGCCAGGTACTGGTGCTAAGTACTTAATGTATGTTCTTATTTGACTCTTACAACAACCCAATGGGATATTAATAGAGGTAGTAGTGATAATAATTATAGCAATTACTGTGTCTGCTTTATGTAGCTGATCTTATTTGAGTCTCAATAATCCTATAGGTGAGTTACTCTTATCTTTTCCATTTTCCAGATGAAGCAGTAGAGGCTTAGGGAGCTTACGCACATTTGCCCAGTGAGGTGGAATATGAGTCAGTCATCTGATTCTAAACACTGTGCATGTATCAACCATGCTCTGTCAGCCTTTCTAATAAGATAATTAGCTGAACAGAAACATGCTCTTATGGGCACTTACTGTGTTATAAAGATGAAGTAAGAAGTATTTTGACCAAGAAGATGGCATGCTTGTGAATATGCACATACGACACACACACATACAGTCAACTTCTGATTTTCTACTTTGGGGTAACCCTCTGACAATTCATTTCAGAATGTCATCTTTTATTTTTTTTCTTTGCCATTCAGCACATTCTCACCTTTGCTCAGCTATTGGGATCAAGGAATAGAAACTCTTAGGAAGTTTATAACCACACAGTTATAGAACCTTATAACTGAAGGACCTTATGACAACATGTGAGTCAACTGTTGTGTTTCAGAGAAAAGGAACCTCAGGCCCTCCAGAGAGATATTAATTAACCCAAGACTCCTGGTTGATTAGTGCTAGAATTGGTACTTGATTCTGGGATGTCTTCTTTCTGATCCAATGCTCTCTCTTCTGTAAAACCATACCACTCATGGAATGGGATCTGAAGCCAAAAAAAAAAAAAAAAAAATTGTGTTTTGATTATCTGTTTTAAAATATGGGTGGGTCTAATTCTCTGCTGATGTGGCTAATTCATAGTTGATTGCCATGGTATTTTTTAGATTCTTGTTGGTTTAGGTCCAAATGGCTATAGAAACAACTTCTCCTATCTGATTTGTTGCATCAGAAGCCCAATTATACATTTCCTAACACAGGGAATATTTTTGTTGGCCTAATGGACGAAGATAGTTAAGGAATTAAATTAACCTCTATTCCCACCTACCTCATGCCATCAGGAGGGAAGGAGAGTCAACACTATTAATGGAAATGCATTTTCTTTGTACTTTGAATTTATTTTTTAAAAAGAATACTCTTTTCTCACTTGAAAGAGTTATTTTTTGGTCACAGGCATTTTATTGTGTAGCTTTGTGTCATTATTGCATTGAGTGTGTTGCTATAGCTCCCACCAACTGTTTTAAGATGTTTTGAGACTGTGCTTCATATTATAAGGAAAGTATTTGTCACTAGGACTCTCAGAATTGAATTTGCCTGAATTAATTATGATTTCCACTCTATCCCCTTGGGCAGTATTGTGGGGGAGAGGTAATCCTTTCTGATGTCATATAGAAAATCAATTCTGGCCCACAGCACTAGCTAGTTGCTTGAGTGGGGGAACTTGTCACCCACTGGATGGTCTTTATTTCCCATTTTTCTTGGCCCTTTGTTATGTGTTCCTTTCTCTGGACTGGTTTAAGAAGATGCCAGGGCCAGGGAGCAGTGCTTGAAGTGATGGACAAGGATACTCTCTCCATAAAGAAAATCACAAGGGCCCCGAGTTGGGTAATAAAAGGCCTTGTCAGTGGCTTTTCTTGTGTAGTCTGCATTGTTTACAGAGTGTTTTCCACCGAGAAGCACAGACAGTCTGCCTTTGGCCTAGCGGGTAAGACAAGTTGAATGGTAGTGGGTCCTGTGTAGGGATTTGGGCTAAGACTGGTTTGAGAATTTGCTATCTTCTCCCATAGTTATCTACCCCTCTGTTCCTGAGAATACTTCCTTCTGAATTTTAAAATGTAAAACTTTCACCTTATATAAAGGCCTATAAACACACATAAGGGGCAAAAACAATTGATATTTATTTGAATCAAATAAGGATAGTTATTCTTACTATATAAATAGCCACTCTAAAAAAATAACTACCAATATCCCATTGTGCATCCATTAAAAAGGGGTTTAAATGCCTTGGGAACATGCTGTCCAGATTAAGGTGAGCAAAATAGCAGGGTAGGTAACCCAACACACAGATGTAAATGTTAATCCATATGTACTCAAAGGAAGGGCTGAAACTCCCCACTTTCTTACTCTCATGTGTCTGGAGAGCCTATAAATAGTTTCTTCCTTGACATGTGACCATGGTGCCTTGGCTTTGCTATTCCATCCAGCTGACCTTTTTGCTGAAAGTTTAATAGGGGATAAATTCACATGTGAATTCATAATCCCCTTATCTGTGCTAAGAGCATTCTGTAATGAGCCTGTGACAAAGAGAACCTACATAGTTCAGTTTTGCTCTGACCCCACCTCTTGGCCTCATTCCTAACCTCTCCACCCCTCCTGGTTGGACTCTTTAGGCATCTGCCCCTTGCAGAGTCATCACCTGCCTGCAGTATGTTAAATGATGTTTTAAATAAATAGATTCACGTCTCCTGCCAATCATCACATTGAGGCATTTAAGGAAGGATGGCATATGTGAGTGGGAAATATATTTGGGCTTATGAAAAGAGCAAACAAGGACTTGTTCTCTACTAGTATTTATTAATTTTGAGCCTTATTTTCTTTTATGTAGTGTGACTTTGACTGTAAATCCACAAAGCAAAGTCCCAGTCGAGCCACAGTTTAAGTTTTGAATTATTGTTAAAATTTACTCTGCCCTTAATGCTTTTATTCCTTTTTCTTCTCTTCCCTGCCCATGGTATGGGTTATAGTTAATGTTATCTGCATATGCCTGTAAATACTGAAAATATTTTTGATACAATGTGCATTTAATCAAGTTTTTGTTATTGTTATGCCGTTTGTGTGGAGGAAAATTGTTTCTGTCTTAATGTTCTATTGAAGTGCCTTTGGAGTGATGATATCATAATCACTTTAATACATTTAAAAGCTTCAAGGCTTAGCATTTATTGAACAAAGCTCATTGAAGGAATATAACGGATGTCTTGAGGCTTTCCGCTGCTGTAAAAAGGACAGTATTGTTCATGGCCTCGGTAAAAGAAAATCTGAATTTTTATTTCACTTTACACCACATTGCAATTATATTTCAAAAGCTCTTCAAGCGTGACTAACAAAGGGGCTGTTTTTATGAATTGTTATAATTGCCGATCTCAGGGCTGACTGTTGCGAGTTTAACATTAATAATGGACAGCAATTTAAAACTTTATCACTGAAAGCCAAACGCTAAAATCCTAGAACATGGCTTTTCCTGGGGAATGAGTCCTCCAGAGTTGGAAAGTATGTGGCAAATGTTTTTATCTCTGAGAATCTCAGAAGTCCTGGCCCTTAAGGATCTCTGTAAAGAGGGCTGAGGGGCGAGGTAAGGACCGTGGAGTCCCAAGGTCTGTGTGCATGTCTGTGTGTGTTTAGCCCATGAAATCAGAATGGGTAGATGGCAAGTGGGAAGCCCAGGGAGCCCTTGAGAATCCTTGTGGGTGGAAGGGGTGTCCTCTCAGTGAGTCCCTGGGCTGACATGACAGGCCAGGCTGGTCGGCCCCGAAGCCACTCCTGAAGAGCCCATTGAGCTGCAACCTTGCAGCTGCCTAGGAGCTAATGGAAATGCTCAGTCATTCTCCAGGACGAGGTGGCTAAGTCATGTCCTTGTAACCGGGCTCCTTAGCCTCCTCGTTCCTGCTATTGAGTAACTTCTCACTGCTGGCCTTGGAGTGACACGGGTGGTGAAACATCCTCATGGTTACAGTCCTGGAGTCAGAAATAATTTCAAGAAATTATTTCTTTATCCCACTCAATTATAACTGAGTGGGAGAAGAATGCCTTGAAAGACTGCTCACCATTTCCTGTTTCTCATTCCCACTGTCTCACTAGCTAGCTTCTGATCTTGAGACTCCCTGATTGACTTGTGTGGAATTTACTTGTTTGAAGCGTGCTTCTCTCCCTCTAAACTTTTTCTTAATGGAAAGTAGGCATTTAAGAACTCACTTGCTATGAGGTGGGGCTTCTGAGGCCTAATTAATGATTAATTTACACATTTCTCCACCGTCTCCCATAAGGTACAATGTCCTGAACTGGTGAATTTGCTTGACATGGTGGATTTGATTTGGTAGCTTCAAAGTGGTGGTGTTTTATTTCTGGCTTTCCCAAAAGGAGAGGAATGGGGGCTGCTGCTTCTAGCAGCCAGCCCTTTCTAATTCAAGTGGTAGAGGCTAGTTAGAGACTGTGATTAGGGTATGGTACTTTTGCTAGCTATTGTTAAAAACTTCTTAAAAATACGATTTTTCCATCTGCTACTTCATATCAGTTAGGATTAGGTTCATGTTTATTTCTCTCTCTTGTTAAAGAAGTCTATAGCCCGACAACCTAGGGCTGATATGGTGGCTTCATGGTATTACCAGAGAGCCAGGCTCCTTCCCTTCTACTCTGCTGTGTCTAGGGTATGGCATCTTGCACTAAAACAAACCTCATGGTGCAAGATGGACATGATCCAGCCATTACATCTATATTCCAGGCTGGCAATGGGGGAA